>VTPC01008789.1:0-55627 GCA_011009095.1 Ignelater luminosus | reverse complement strand
ATGGAATTTGACAACCAACAGATAATCTACGAAAGAAGAAAGCAAACACCCATGAATTGTACATATCTTAAATAATTATTAAAGCAGAACATTTAAATATTTACTGAGTAATTAGCCGTATATTCAAAACGAACAATGCAACTGTCCTTTTAATTTCATAAACTACGGGACTTCAATACGAAATCAATATTATAGACATCAAAAATAATTTTTGAATAAAAATTCAAATCAAATGTACAAGATGACTTCTAGTACATTACTAGATGGCAATAAATGTAAAGAAACATCACTGCATAAAGAGACTAAACGTGAGAAACTAAAAATCTAAATTTGTTTTCAACCATTAGCTAAACCTTATTGTCAGTTGCGTAATTGATAATTCATCGGACAAATACTGAGATTTTTAAAACAACTATCAGACAATACAGTAACTAACAAAAAATCCAAAAATATGTCGTGTTTATGTCCTATGCTTTTTATCATCCTATAAAATGTTAGGAGTACATTTTATTTAATTATAATGTAAGGATCACAACAAAGGGGGAATTTTAAATCAGTGATTAATTGGCGTGATGTTAATTACATACGGGAAAAAGTATGAGTTGTCAGCTTTTCTAAGAATTTAAACAGGGTTTACAATTCAATACAAATCAGGAAATGGTCATTTTCAAGTTTCCTTGTTATACAATATAATTATAGCATTCTATAAATAAATCAATTTCTTTATTATGCCAGTTTGATTTAGACCGTTATGATAAACTTACATACGCGAAAACGCCATTCTATGAACGAAGATTTTAATAATAGACAAAATAACGAAAATCAAAATTTAGAAAAAAAAATTGTATTTTAGACAGCAGGATATTATTTTGTTTTATCATATTGACTCAAAGCTCTTGCACGCATATTGTACTTGAGTTTAATTTTAACTTGATAAACACGTCTCTTCTCTTACTACAACTTGTAGTAAAGATGCTTATACATATCAATAGAACCTTTTTATAGATCGTGTTTGAGGTACTACAAAATATGTAGGTTAATTTGTTAAAAATTTAATTATCCTATTAATAATACTGTTTAAAATAACTTTCCAGTGACGCATACCATCCGGGGTCAGAAGTTAAAATGTAGTAGGTCTTTAATTTTAATGATGGTAATTTTTTATCAATCTTTTCCTTTAACACTGATAAAATTAATTGCAAATACAGATTAATATACATAAATTGAATTAGCATATGACACTTTCTTCGTTAAATATAATATAATATTGTTTATTAAAATTATAAATGACTTTTGAAATACCAATGCAAAATGATGGAGGAGTAACAATAATATTTTAAATAGAGGAAGACGTGGTTGCTATTGTTATATCGTTTAACTCCATTTAACTCTCTTTGAAACGGAATATATTATGTTGTCGTAAACCCAAATAAAATAGACGCCAAAATCTATTTAGAAAATTCTTGTAAGAGTTTAACCAACTATTTTAAAAATTACAATGCGAAAGTAGTAAATTACTCAACGGTTAAACTCTGATTTTTCAATTGAGATCTAAAACGGAACCTCCCAAATTTGTAAATCCCGCTTATTATGATGAATTGCCTTTAATAGTAATCTCTTTAGCTTATCAGGCGTGATAGGGACATCATCTTGTGTTTTGGAAACTCCATAGTGAATACTTAATAAAAACGGATGTTAAATATTTTAGGCTAAATTACTATTATTGATATCACATCTGTTCGGAAATGATTTGCATTTTTTTATCTATAGGTCAAAAACCACCTTACATATTTTTATGTTGTAAAATGTGAATTCAGCTATTGTAAAGGCTCGAAAAACTTTTTCAGATGCTGGTGATTCTTCATAACTTTTAAACGCAAAAATCAAAACTGTTTCAGAAAAAAATTAATTGTTTACCAATTTATGGAATAACACAATAAAACTTGAGGATTATTTCATTCATGAATCAACTTGTAATGTTGAAAGTTAGTGACGCTTATAATGATGTCATCTTTATGTGGGAGCTATAGGGGACGCAATTTGACGATTTTTCATCATCATAGTTTCTTCTAGAATTTTCCATCCAATTGCATATACGTTGCAGAAGACTGAAATAAATAATTATTATATAGAGTAAGGCGCAAGTGAAGTAGATAGGAGTAGATTTTATGCCATACTGTAGGTATTATACACTAATGTACTTTTAGATATGGAAATAGATTTGGTACCACAATTCAAGATACCTACAAAATAAGTGACTTTATCGTTCTTGTAAGTTAATCTGAAACACTTTTTAGTACTGCTCAACAACTATACAAATCGTCCTGTTTGTTGTTTAGCCTGGAATTATTGAAGCTATAAAACGGCCCGTGCAATTCTGAACAAAAAAGTATTAAGGGTATAATACTATTTAGGTTTCAAACAACAGAATTATATAAAAAGAAAAGCAAAATTTCTCGTCCTACCTTACATTTAATACTATTTGACTAGTGGTAACTGTCGAAAATATTCAAACGAGATTCGGAAGTTTTTCATAATACAGCTTTTAAATATGAAAACTAAGATTAGATCATCTAATCCAACAGTGATCCACGTGGACTTTTTTTTGTAAAATACCATAGGTCTAAATTCGATAATAACAAAATTAGAACAAAGAAGCTGAATCTATTTCATTCATCGTTCTACACTTCACTATACGAAAACTACTGAAAATATTTATCATAACTAAACTCAGCAATTTGGAGTCCTTGCTGTCCTATTTAACAAAAAAGATTTACTCTCTTCTTTTCGATTGAATGTTCTAAAAAATATTCTTTTTACAATCTAGAGGTCTAATTGTAAAAGCTTACTGAATTTCATTTTAATGAATTTCCAAATAATATCGTGGGTAGAATGATCGACATGATGGATTTCATTTATTATCCTAACTTCATTGTTATCGATCTTAAGCCTGTAATAGCTTTTAGATGGAGCAATAAGAGATATTGGTGTATTTAACAGAAGTAAGACGGACGTAGAACTACTCTTAAAAACGCGGGAAACTAGCTCGTGAAGGTTGGAGGGCAGTTTGCGTTTCTATAATAGATGTCACGACGGTCGAATGCCGAGGTTAGATCAGTGCCATACACGTGGAAGTGAAATTATGCGTTGTAAACGTATTTGTGTGGTGAAGGGGTGTAAAGCCAATAATGAAACTTTCAACGTGCATTTTTTTAAATTTCCTAGTGATAAATAAAGGTAAGGAATAAAAGTTTTGTTACTTCCGATTAACTCTGAAAATGCTATTATAAAATAAATATTTTAGTTGTGAGGAATGGTTACGATTTTGTAACATCTATGATATAAAGATCATATGGAAATATTAATGCAAAATATGTATTACAAGGTCTGTTCAGCACACTTTGTAAAGAATTGCATTAAAGGAAAAAATAAAAAAATTCTTTCTCCAAATGCCACACCTACTATAATGCAGCAAGAAGCTGCAGAAGAACTAATTATGTTGCAATTACATAAAGTAAAAAAATTGTGCTTGCATCGACTCTGTTAATGTTTTCTTACAAATTTCGTGTTTATTTAATAGATCGAGACATCCATTTGCCACTGTCGCCTACTGCAGAACCTCTGGGTCTTGCTGTCGTCCCTAGTAGGTCTCCATCACCATCTCGGACTTGCCAAACTGCAAAGGCGCTTATTTATTGATTTATTTAAATGTAACCATTGAAGGATAGATTTTTGAGTACAAGAACAATAATGTATCTAAAATGTATTGTGATAAATTTGATTTCTTTGGATATTTGTGCATGATTTACATCATTTTCTTTAATTTAATACAATGCCATTATAAATTTAGTAAAATTAAATTTAATAACAGAAGATGCAATGGTAGCCTTTCTAGTAATTCATAAATAAATCTACACACGCTACTGACACTAGCGTAGCGACATCTGTTCGAAATATCGGTATTAGCCACCAACCATTACTTCAAGATCATCGGCCGGCGTTTGAAAAGAACAAAAGATTTTTGAAGAGTCGTTCTACTTACCCATCTATATACTATGGTAAGACGACGTTTTTCTCTATGTAACTAGATGTTCTAAAAATATTTTAATTTACATGTTTCATTTTCAATTTTGAATTATAAAAGATAACTGAGATTGCTTTGGTATCTTCAATTTCTATCTTCCATTTTGCTTTTGTTCTTCAATTATCGTGAATTGTCGCTTTTCTGTTCAAAGCGGCTTGTAAATGGAGTAAAATAAAAGTTTCATTCAACAAAAAACAGTCGACCTTATTTCCAGTTTGACCAAATATTCTAAAAAATGTTTTAATTACGATACTGCCGCGTAAAGATCGAATTTCTTATATTTAAAGCAACATTTTGGTATCTTTATTTATTTCTGAATAATCAAGTGTAAAGCAAGTTTTGCAAAATCCTAACCATAAAAGCAATTTAAAAAAAGTCTAAAATACATTAGATGTCCCAAGTAATTGTGTTACACTTTTTAATAGATTCTATAGTAGCCAACTGTCAAAAGATAAAAATCTAACTCAACTGCTAAGTAGAAGTAATATGGTATCAATGAAATCATCATTTTCTCACCGTTATGAATGACAGAAAGCTGGTGGCTCTCACATAAGTCTGAACATTTTGACGTAAAAGTAATAAAAGAGCCAAGAGAAAAGTCACTGGTCCCTTTACTGGACCACATTCCTTGGTCTTCTACTCAATTACGCTGTAGACCCATCGCAACTGACTTCTTCAGAAATTCCAAAGTAAATCAATCGATAAGACAGGTTGTAGGCAGGTTAGATTCTTGATAATGGAGCTTCCTACAGAATTGCTCACTCATTATTCAGAATTATCAAAGTAAATATAAAGATTGCTATTAGCCTCCTTACTAGCCATGCCTATCTTAATAGGCACTTCCACACTATCAGATTTCATAAAGATAGCTATTGTAGGCATTGTAGTAAGAACGAGGAAATGACTATCTGCGTTCTAATATGAGTGCACTCCAATAATGTTAAAAAGTTACCGATAATACCTTGACGCTGCATTTCTTAAATCCGAGGACATTCAAGCAACTCAAGTGCAGGTCATATTGTCATTTGCGACAAACACTAGTCTTTGACAGAGTAATTAACTGCAAGCAGAGCCGTCTTTAGCTCTCGCGAGGCCCAGGGCAAAGCTATAGTGGGCCCCTGTATTTTCTACAAAAATAACATCTTACGTATTTCCTATAGTAGAGTAAATTCTGTAGAAAACCATAAAAAAAGCTTCTGTTGATTAATAATTTTTTAATGTTACTAACATACATACATATTTTAGTAGGTAAGTAATTAAGGAACAACCCTTTAAATAATTTTAAAAATTAACTTTTCTTGCCTTTAGCTCTGAAACATTTTTAATTGCTTCTGAAAAGTCTATCGACTCGCATAACTCGTTTTTTATGCTCAAAAGCACCAAATTGGAAAGTCTCTCCTGCCCCATTGCAGTCCTCAGATAATCTTTTATTAGCTTTAGTTTCGAAAAACTTTGTTCTGCTGAAGCAGTAGATACAGGGATTGTCAGCATTATGCGGAAAGCTATATACGAGGTGGGAAAAATATCGTTCGTTTCATGTAAAAGTTGCAAATAGTCCAGAAGTGTCCAATAGGACAAATCCACCATATACAAAACATCTTTATTTCTTATTTTATTTTATTTTTTTATTTTATTTATTTTATTATTTATTACTTTCGCTCTGTTTATGTTTAAATGCAATTGGAATATCATTCTCTTCAATAGCTGGATTATTGTAGCGATGTTGGCGTATTCTTTGTGCATGCGTTTGCTAATTTTATCAACTGTAGATAATAAGTTCTTGTCCATCGAAGTCTCTTACTTCTCCATCTCTTAGCAAAAGGTCTTAATTCATACAGTGTTTGACCAGCGTGTTTTCATCCATCTCGTTAATATTTTGCATGTTTAGTAAAAACCCAAAGTAGCGTTTTATTTATTAATTTGGACGAATCTTTCTTCTATTGATACAAGTGCCTGATCCAAAATGCATAAGAAAAGTTTCTTGTAGTATTTTTCTGCAGGATCGCTAAAACTACTTCCTTTTTCTTCATAAAGATAAAGTTTTCGATACTTTCGCCTCTGTTTATGTTTAAATGCAATTGGAATATCATTCTCAGCACAAATCTGTCTTGTAGTCTCTTTTACTTTTGAAAACCCATGACTGTAGATATTCTGTGAGCGTCTTCAATAGCTGCATTATTGTAGCGATGTTGGCGTATTTTTTGTGCATGCGTTTGCTAATTTTATCAACTGTAGATAATAAGTTATACTAAATTACAGCGGACAAAATATTCCTCCAGTATTCTTGCTTGGACACCCTGATTTTGGCCAACCATATTTGCAGCATTATCATAGGCGACAATCGTTGAGATTTAAGTCTCAAACATCTAGGAATGCAAAGCATAACCACAACGAATTCCTGTTTTGTTACTTTTTCAAATTTTGGCGGCCATTTTGACCACGTTCCCGAGGTGGTATCAAAAAATTAAAAGTAATACGTTTCTCTTATTATTTGATGTAGAATACGATTCTAAAGTAAAATAAAAATTTTTGAAAATTTCTCCAATTTTCGGCGGCCATTTTGACCATGTTCCCGAAGAGTTATCAAAAACGAAGATATCACGTTGTCTTTAGTTTTATATGTAGAATCCAAATCTGAAGTCAAAATTTCAAGATTTAACAAAAAATGCGGACAGACATACATACAGAGACAGACCGCAAATTCAGTAACGACTCTTTCGGAATTCGTTGAATATTAATCTGATGTTTCAGTTCATTGGTCAAAGAGAGACCCTTTTGCTGGTTATATGCACAAATGTAACAAAATATTCTTCAATTCTAGCTGTAGCTTTGTCAGCCATGTCTACAATACGAAAAATTAAAGCCAATTGTTCATCATGACCATTATCAGGGGTGCCATCTAACAAAATTGAAAAATATTTACTTCTCTTGCAACATGAGTGGTGCATGATTCATGGCTCATGCGAAGTTTCTTGGTAGTGATCCTAGGAAGGATGTTTCGGTACCTTTTACTTGCTACCTATTTGGTCCCAATGTCGTGTTAATGCCATAAGGAGGAAAAAATTGCATTATTAAATTTAATATAATAAAAAAATACAAGTTTCCAAAATTTCAATTTCCATTCCCCAACATTTTGTTTTGGTGCAATTAGGACCCTGTTACTCTGGGCCCTCGACTTTGACAACAGCGGTTCGATAAAAATGGACTCGAAAATCTCTACTCTGTGGAACAACTAAACTTTGATGTTAGTCAGGCAATAAGACTGAAAAAATAGTTGATTTTCAACTTAATTTACTACTAAAAGACGGTGATTTCTATTTACAGCAATTTAGTCAATCACAGTTCTTGAATGTTCATGCCCAATATAAATCAATTTATCAAACTTCTGTTATTTGAAAATTGATTTTCTAGGACAGAATTAAAGAATTAGGTGAAACATTGCCTTCTACATTTATTAGACATTAGATTTTACTCATTTTACACAGACACACACTTGATCAAGCTTTCGAGACCATTTTTATCAGACCCTTGCTGGCACAAAAAGATTTCTTTTAAGCAAATAGAAAGAAAATAAAAATCTTCATTGAAATGTAACTCAAACGATTGTCTTTCAATTTATCCGACTCTTACAAACTATTGGACACTGGAACATCAATCCCAATCGCTAAGTACTAATTTCTAAATGAGGTTAGGGTCTTTAAGGCTTTAAGCAAGCTAGAGTAGCAAATGATTTCTTTGATACATTTTAAATGTGATGGTCTTTATTCACTCGTGAACCAGACGAGACCGTTCAAGGTTAGCAGCTATAAAAATTAAATTCTTGACTTTTGGATTTATACGATGACATTAGATGGTTTAATAACGACAAATATTGGACTCATTAGTTTGAATGTCAGTTATCTAGTCATAAACCTGAAAGTGCCCACTTTCGTACTTTTGACCTAACCACCAACCGAGTAATTATGAGATCCAAGTTTCCGCTTTGCAGAAGTGTACAGCATTAAAAGATCCATTAGTATAATTCTAAATTGATGAAGCGCAAACGATCTATAAGGAAGTTTCCGATCATAAGTATACTATTCTAAAAAAGTTTTGCATCACTTACTATAGAAGGTTTATTGCCTTGATGCAAAATTCTTTGTGAGCAGTACATTGGATAGAAAACCATTACACTAGAAAAGCATAATATATAATATCAAAAACCCATTAGTATAGATTTAGGCTTCAAGAGTTCGCCTTGTTACACAATATAAGGTAAGTAATATGCTTTTATAGTTTTTTACATGGTTTTTCTAAGATAATTTCATTTTTAGAACTATTTCTAGTAGTTCCCCAAGAACTTTATTATCTTCGACTGATGCAGTACTGTGTCAGCCAATGTGCCTGAAATTAGTACCACTAAGAGTAGCAGATCTACTTGATTTTCAGAATGTAAAATATTTCCAAAAAAACCCCAAAAGCCTTCTGAGCAAAAATGTTTTATTGAATTCCAAAAGTTGTTCATCACGCTTGTTTTAGAGTTTAAATTGTGTACTTCAAACTATTACTTTCTGTGCTTGAAATAAGGCAGAACTTTTTAATACTAACAGCTAAAAAAAACTTTTAATTAAAAGAAATGATTTTTAGAACTTTGTAATCTTGGGCTCGGTAAAGTCTCTATTGTGCCGAGATCTTAAACTGAAAATTCCGCTATCACCGTCATTTGCATAGTCTTGTGAAATGCATAGATAACTTTTATTGAATCTCTGGAAATATTTACTGAATACAGAATACCACATCAGAGCTTCGTCCCACAAGAGTTAATCTGGTAAGACTGTTGGGTAATCTGTGTTTTAAGTACAGTTAGTTCAGCTTGGTCACCTACAGGTAGATAAACTCAAAGAAAATATTTTCAAAATGTTCAGTATTTCAATTTCAAAGAAGAGTTTCTGATATTTAGTAAATTTGGGTTTTGGTTTGCCAGGACTACAATTTCCAGTGCAGTGAATGTTAATTACTTTCAATTTCGTTCTCTATTCTTTAAATTGATAACTAGTATTAAAAACAAACTAGGCTAATTAAAAGAGTTATATTTTAGTATAAAACTTTTTCAAATAAAATAAACATAACAAAATATTATCATATAAACCTCAGTAGGTAAGTTCCAGCATAAAAATATCAATAAAGTAGGTTGATACAATAATAGAAAGAAAGTAGTTAGAATGTTACAATCATAATGATAACACTTGGTTATATGTAAGTACAACTTTCGAAGTGTCTTGAAATTCTACTGAACCATCACAGAAGTACTGCCACCAATGCCCTGCAATTGGCTAGAATTAAATGTAGCAACGATGGTTCGTTTTCCTGCAAGCTTTGGTACGAAATTTCCAGTAAAAGTAACGTTTTCTTTAGGCTGAACATCTCTAAAATCAAAACATTGTGGCTTTTGCAAACCATATCCTTCGATGCTATATTTGCATCCACTCAAGGGCACATCCAGCGGATTACTGAAACTATAACAGCACAAATATGATACAAAATAACTCAATAGCTATTGATAAAATTTACCTGAATTCAACAGCACATTCTTTTCCAACGCAAGCATTTAAAGCTTGAGCTTTTAACTCTGGTTTGGTGAATGTAAAATCATCTTCTTCACACCAATTTTGCTTTGTTTCTTTCACATTAGCAATAGCATAAATCTTAACCAAACTGTGATCCACAAGCTTGTCTAAATATTCAGCTGGAGTAACATGTATTTTTAATACTTCTGTGTCCCCAGGTTTCACAGCAAAGGCACCTTTAGCTGCCTTGAGACGATGAGCTGTAGCCCCCGTATAATAAACAGAAGAAGCCGTTAAAGTAGAGGTGATATTTCTGGTTTCATTGGAGTTATTTTTAATATTGACAACTACATCAAAACCTTGCCCGAGAGGAACAGTATCGATATCAACCAAATCGAAAAACACATCTTCTTGTGTTCTTGAGGGTCTTTGGTAATGTTCTTGTGCTTTGGGAACTCCTTGGATAGCACTGATAACTGCTTTCTTTTCTGCCTCAGATCCTTCTGGATTCTTGTACATTAAAGTGACATCCAACATATCACTATCACCTTCTGGGTCATCTAAATCTGCTCGTTTCGTAAGAATCTTGCGCCCAACGCTAAAATAGAAATAACAATCAATTTACACTTTAGAACAACCACAAATAATCAAAATTACTCACTGATAGCGGTTTATGGAAAGTCTGGAGAATCCCCAGTCGGACTCATCATCTTCTTGGAAGTGGCAAATATCAGCATTCACTTCAGAAAATACAAAAGGTGTATCATATAAGAACCCAACTTCTCCTTTTCGAACAGCCTCTACTGAAGCAGGACCGCAACAGAAAATGTTTCCACTTAATTCCTGCGGTGTTCCATCAATTATTTGCCATCCACCATAACCTGGTGGAAGGTCCGGACGTGCCATCCAGACATCATTCCAAACGTGGAAATTCCAGCAAGAATCATTGCAGTCACCTTCTGGACCGCCATCCATTAAATTTCCAAATAAATCAAAGTATCTGAAATCAAGACATTTGTTTAAAATATTAAGACAATTTTAATAGTCTTTACTTGTCAACTGTAAGAGAGCGATTTGTATCATGGGCAGAAACATAATTGGTAACTGATCTGCAAGGTATTCCCAAAGCTCTGCATACTGTTACTGTAGCTCCAGAATAGACCCAACACTGACCATATTTAACTGGTTGACCTCCGCTTTTTAGAAATTCATCCATGATTGCCGTGGAACCCGTCCATGCAAATGGTGATGTACCATCACCATACTCGCCATCCCATTTACCTTCTAATAAACCATCATCATCCTTTGAATTAATCTATAACAAAACAAACTTAATTGCTTTATCCTTGATGATTGTTTATAATAGGAAACATACCACTGCAGAAATAGCTCTTGCAACTAAAATTGGAGATCCGCGATCTGAATGAGGTAAATCTGATTTTTCCAACAGAAAAGCTGCCGATGGAAGAACAACATCATCAAATTGACCGAATACCCATCGTTTGCCTTTGGGTTCTCTAAATGTGCCAATCCAAATTTTGCCATTTTCATTTAAAACATATTCTTTACGGTCTATTTCATCTTCCATATAAACTGGATCATCCTTGCACCAAGGATTGAATAAGATGTAAATGTCTTCATCGGGCTGCAAGCAATTCAATACATATAATAACTAAATAATTGCTTCTGAATAAACAGTAGTAGAAATAGCCAAGTAATCATAAAGAAATGGACCGAAAGCAAGAATTGCAAAAGATCATTTTTTCTCAACCACTTGTTCAGGACTTATTATCTATTAGAACAACATAAATAAAATTAAAATTCTAAAGGAAATGCAACCTCATCGATCACGAGAAGTGTTGTCTTCAACATTTGCATTTTCAGAAGTATGGTGTGATTCGGAACAGAGAAAAAATATGGCAATCGCCACCTTGCCGAAAAGGTGGTCTTCGTCCGCTTTCCACCACCAGTTGGCAATCTGTGTAGAGGCAGTTGCGAAGGATCTGCATCATCGTTTCTTCTCAAGCCCGTTCCAAATAGCTTGCAACCCACATCGCATCTTGTACCTGGGGTTTTACAAGATCAAAACCATTAATTACCAGAAAATTCCTCGGCCGGTCGACATGCATTTACACCTAGATTTTGAGAAGAGTCTTTTTGACCATTACAAACTACGGTAACTTCAATCTACTGATTTGTCACCATTCTTCTATAACTCCGGTATGTTCTTCATCTCCATTGCCATCACAAGCGAAACCAACCAACAGCCTGCTAACATCTCTAGCACAGAAGCTCTCTAACGTCTGGCTGTGGTTACTATCGGTGCTCCGTAACATATTTTATATTATGTATATTATTATATATTTTGGGGTTTCTTTAACTTTCCGTTGCACATAAAGACAAGAATCGTGAGATAAAATTGATAGACTACTTCTTGGTCCCGTTGACCAGATTATTCCTAGAGTTCGAATCATTAAGCGAATACGACTAATTCACGGGTGGTTTTACATTTTACATACAATTTTGACTTGTGGCCCGGGAATTAAATTCACTTTGTTTAAAAACGTATGAAAGGGTGATGGAAAACCATACCAAATAATCAAACTAAGAATTATTGGGAAATAATGGCAGTATTAGAAATTTTGCTTTTACTATTTGTAACCGATGTAGTGAAGCAACACCACGGGCAGAATCGACATTTACGCCTTAGCGTTCTACGTATGGAAAGACAGCATAGAACAGAAATTCAACTGTGAGAATAATCAAGAAGATATATAGAATCAAAGAAGAGGAAAATTATGACTTGTTTGAAAGAACAGAGCGTTAAGAAAAATTGCCAAAATCTGATATTTTTTTGAAAAACGAAAACATGAATAAAATAAGTTTCAAAATGGGCAAATTTTTTCTAAGCTAACCGAACTGGTATATTCGTATCTCTTAATTATTACAGCTTTCAAGATCGAACTCAAATTAACTTTGTTACAATTAGTAGGCATTCAGTAATTTTGCATGGATTCAAATAACGCTCCTTTAATTTGTTTTGAGCGATGCGTAACAAATCGGACAGATGTTACTTATTCTATTATTAATAATTTAGAGAGATATATACGTTAACAGAAATATTTTTCTAAAAAACTTTTGGCAGCAATAAAACATAACTATATGCTCAATTAATTTATTGTTGGCAAAATTGAAACCTACAGCTGAACAAATGACTGCGTGATTATTTTTGTCACGTTTTGCCAGAAAAAATTCCGTTAGTATTCTGTAAACGTCTACTATAATATCTAACACGTTATTGCGGTTGCATAACTACTACAACATACGAATGATTTTTCGCTGCATACCTCATGTTCCTCAAGTTTTTCTCCACGCTTTCCGGCTATACCTGTCCTAACTGAACATCTCCAAATTCCCACAGGAGCACTACAAGGAATGTGAGCTTGTAAAACAATCGTATTGGCATCACTTCGTATATAAGCTAAACGCCAATGTTCTCCTGAAGGCAATTCCTTTTGCTTCACAGCAACGGTTAAAATTACTCGAGTACCTTTCGTTACATTAGCTTTACCTTTTGGACCTATTAAAAAACAAACAAATGTAAATATTGTAAAATCCTGTTCTTTTTAGATATTCATATAATCAAATAAAAGCAATAAAATTAACCTAACAAATCTGTATAGCATGCGTAGTATTCAACATTAATATAACAAACGGAAAAATAAAATTATTACAGCAAGTACAAAAGAGGCCTTGAAATTAAGATAAACACTTATTTTTTCTAAATATTTGCATACCTGTTTAGTATTCTATGAGTTATTTCTTATTAAATGCATTAAATTTAAAATTCAGAATACAATTATCTGATTTTTTAGTAATGCTAGCATAAATATAAATACGTATTTGGAATAGTAAAAAGAAAACAGAAACAACTTACCAATGTAAAAGTGAACCCTTACAATATCATTCTGCTCATCGAAGGGGCGATTAAATCGGATCGCAAAATGGAAATTTTGACCTCTTCGAAAAACAGGTGCCGGCGAATCTTTATTATGTACTATATCATATTCGTCGGTGTAATTTTCTTTAGCGTTATCACCAGGATAAAATTCAGTTGCCTCCACTACCAAAGGCTCCATTTTATAAAATAAGTTTCACTTTCGGTTTTTCAACAGACGAACGAAATTACACTTGTCCAATAAACTACCAAAAAAATAAAAAAAACTATATCACAGTTATTTTCAACCACTATTTGGCAAACGTCGAGATCAATCTGACTACTAATTTATTTTATATACCGGCACTATATTTTAATAGTGGAAGGGTGACAATTCTAAGAATACACACACGTACATACAGATGCACGTTTCAAAATCAAAAATAGATTTTTAAGTTATGAATGAATAACTCAGCTGTTCTATTTGATCATACTCAAATCCTTTTTTGCGGTTTAATGATGAGTGCATTTATGTATGATTTATTTCCTTTTGTTGTTTAGACTAATTAAGGAAGAAGCGTTAGGTGAGATATTACTGGTCGTGCATTAGGGTGAGCTCATCCTTTTTAAGTTGTAATGCAGTTTTCACAATTTTGATTAAATTATAAGTGATACAAAAAATTATAATGTATGTAAGTTATTCTTGTATTGTTTTATGTTGTCCTCGAAATGGTAACTGTACAAAATATCCAAAGTTGTTTATAATTAGGATTTCAATACCGAACTAAACCGGCTTAAACAAAAAGAATCATAAAATTAAAAATAGAATAATTCTCATAAAATGTAAATATCTGTTGTTGATTATCATGTAATAAAGGGTTTTCCAATAAGAGGTGTTATTTTGATATTCAAAGAAAAGTGCCATTTTTTAATATAAATGATCGGATGTTTATTTCATTATAAAGAGGAAGGTATGCCGTTAATAGTGGAAAATAACATCAGGCAAATGACCACCACGACCACGCTTACAGGACAATATCCTTTTCATGAAATTTTCCATAACCAAATCGCAAAGTGGCTGCCCTATGTCCTCGATAGCCTCACGAATTCCATCTTTGAGGTCTGGAATCGACGCTGGGCTGTTGGCGTAGACCTTCTCTTTCACGTGGCCCCAAAGAAAGAAGTCGCAAGGTGTTAAATCACAAGATCTCGGTGGCCAATCGTGATCACCTCTTCGAGAGATAACACGGTCCGGAAACTTTTTCCGTAAAAGATCAATGGTTTCGTTGCTTGTGTGGCACGTAGCGCCGTCTTGTTGAAAGTAAACGTTGTCCAGATCAATACCATCCAATTCCGGCCATAAAAAATCGTTAATCATCTCTCGATAGCGCAATCCAGTCACCGTAACTGTTGCTCCAGCCTCATTTTCGAAAAAGTAAGGTCCAATGACTCCGCCGGACCATAAACCGCACCAAACAGTCACACGTTGAGGATAGAGAGACTTTTCAACAATAACTCTTGGATTTTCTGAGCCCCAGATCCGACAATTTTGCTTGTTGACGAAGCCACCGAGGTGGAAATGGGCCTCATCACTCAAGATGATTTTTCGATGGAATTCTGGATCATTTTCATGCATTTCAACGACCCAATCAGCAAAGACACGACGTTGTTGATGATCGGCCGGCTTGAGTTCTTGTGTTAACTGGACTTTATAAGCCTTAAGACCCAAATCTTTATGCAAAATACGGTGTAATGACGTTTGTGGAATGGCTAATTCCAAAGAACGACGAGGAATGGACAAACCTGGGTTTTCTTTAACACTTTCGGCTACAACAGCAATATTCTCGGCTGTTCTTGAGCGACGTGCACGGGTTTTATTCTTCACATCACTAACTTGTCCCAAGAGCTCGAATTTTTTCACCAATTTCTGTATTGCGGTCCGACAAGGTGCTTCACGGTGACCCAAAAAATGTTCGAGTTTTACGAACCGTCTCTGCCAAATTTTCACCATTTTTATAGTGAATTTTAATAATTTCAATGCGTTGTTGAAGCGTGTATCGTTCCATATTTATTAATGGCGTAGTTTCTACTTGTCAAATGTCAAAAAATGATAGCTTCAAAAGTGACATCTACCGAAATAGCGGGCTATTCAAAATAACACCTCTGATTGGAAAACCCTTTATAATCACAAAGAAACCAATAAAAGAACGCCAGTTTCCGAGGTAACACACTAACTGCATGCAAAATTGTAACAAGAAAATATATAACAAAATACTCGTAAACAGTAATCACCAACAAAAATAGATTTAAATAGATAAGCTTTAAATTCCACAATACAACAAATAGAATCAATCTATAACCAACAGCAATAATAAACGAAACAAATTGTATAAATCTAATGCATCCAAATGTTTGACCGATCAAAAATCAAAATCCAAATTTTAATTGAAAAAATTTTAGTTAAATCAAAACAAGAGATTTAATCTAGGCGTTCAATAAATCTGCTCTTAAACACAAAAATCTATCACTTAGCGCATTCGTAAGACAGGCAAAAAAATATTGAAAATTGAAAGGTAGACGAGCATGTGGAATTTTTGATTAGCAAAAACCTTATAAGATTTTTTTACATTACAAAATTTTTAACAAATAACTTAAGCTTAACAAACGGTAGTTAAGGGAAAATATAAACTGGAATCGAAGATAAAATCTGCAACATATCACACATTAAAAAACCCTCTTAACCCACGCTTCCTAAGTTCGCAAAAAATTCCTTTTATATTTCAAATTGTAACTATGTTAAATACTAATAGAACTTTAACAATTAAGAAAAATCTAATGACGATTTCATTGAATGCATTTTAGTGAATTAAACTTGTAATACTAAGCAAGATTTATAAAATTAGAGTAAAAGTTTTTTTCAAGGCATTGAAACATAAACTCTTAACAATTAATTTTTAACGCCGAACATGTTAGGGAGGTTAAACGGGCCACCAAAGAAACAGCTGTTACGCAAGAATCACAATTTCATCTGACCGCTAGCTGATTGGAAGCTACAGAAATTATTCTTTAATCAACAGACGAATTAAAGTTGAGATCCACAAAACTCCAGGTTCCAAGACAAGCTATATATAACTAAACATCTCGTATGATACCTAGAAAAACAAGGACACAATCCTCTTACCCTCGCAGAGTTGAGGCTTGTCACGGCAACCTTCCTCTCAACTGACCTCTCAGCTCTGGGTCAAATTTACACAGTAAGTCCTCTCCAACAGAAACTTGGTTAAAAAAAATTAAAATTAAGCAACCAAGGGATGACTCGAACCAGTAAATACTATCTCGCAATCTATCCATAGAGTAAATTACAATTAGGCATAATTATTATTAAATCAGCAACACAGATAACCACAGTAGAGAAAATTAGCTAAAGCGGATAGTGCAAAGATTTGCAATCACTAATCGTGATAAGGACAATTTCACCTTAATCACTCTACTAGCAAAATTTACGATGTAGTAATTCTAACCAGAAACCAAGTCACAGTTGCAAAGTCCAACATACTTCAGAATACAAAATTAAAAACGGAAAGAAATATACCTTGTGCCCCTCTTGCTTTACTAATTAAATTGAAACAAAATTTGCCAGCCCATAAATTGATTTTAAGATTAATGAAGCTACCACTGGACCTTTCAGTGTCAACTCTTCATTATAAAATATCTCTCCGAAAAGAAAACTATCAAAAAGAAATACAGAATCGCCCCAAAAGTACTGTTCAAATATAACGCATGGAACGGTGAGGTAAAGTAACCGTTACAAAATGAATTTAGAAATTCAGGAATGTACTACTCAATTTATTTTTAGCGTCATATTACAATTCTGGTTGTTGTTTAGTTACTAAATATGACCTTATTCTTATCTATGACAACTATGATACATCTTACAAAATATTTTAGTTCAACTTTTATAAGATGAAATCTCTGAATTTTTTAGGTTTCATGAATAAAAGACAGCAGAGGTAAGTTCAAAGCTATCTCAGTGAATACGAATCTACCTTAATGTGATTCTAAGAGACCTGTTCTTGTTCTTCAGTTTTATCTTTTATAGCGTGCGCAGTCATTGAACCTGAGTGTGTCTAGATCATGGATGTTAAACTTAAAGGCTAACACGGGCCAAAATAAAAAAGTAAAAGTTTAGGTGGGCCGCAAAAACAAATCAATATTCATAAAGACGGAGGTTTATGACGTGGACAATTTAATGTTTTCGTTTTGTTGGCTGGGCTACAAAAACATTTGTTGTAGGCCGCATGCGGCCCGCGGGCCGACAGTTTGACACTCATGATCTAGATTGTTTCTAAACACTCGATCGTGTATATTCCTGTACGTATCATTGTGTCCAAAGCTGGTTTGTGCCATTAACGATTGGCGTTCACCTAATGTTTAATTTCCACATTGTTTTTACATTACTCTGGTGATTAAGTAGTAGAAAGCAGTTTTGAAATAGTTAAAGTGCGTTACATGTGCAGAAGAACATTTGAGAAACCCTCCACACGATCATATCGTTTGTAAGTACTTCAATTATAAATAGTATAGTTCCCGTCAAGTTAATAGAACAGTGACGTAGTTGCATTTAGGTACTAAAAATATTCATTTGTGTTCAGATCATTTTGTAATAAGTGTCGGTCAATTGCTTCAATCAGAGATAGTACATCAGAGTTTTCTCCATTAAACAGACTACATTTTGTGATAATAGAGAATAGCAAAAGGAAGTTCTAATAAAGATATTGCACCTTTAAGAAATACATGGCTTCATCTCTGAGGTTACATACTAAATACTACTAGTATCTCTTAAAGGCTTGCACGGGGCGGACTTTTTGGCTAGGCAAAAAACTCTGAACCTGAACGCAAAAGTCCATAATAAGCAGAATTCGGTACAACAAAAGTTTCATCCTTTCTTTGTATTAAAAGCGGCTGTACTATAAAAAGGTGTAAAAGTGCCTAAAGAAATCTCAGTCGAAGACATCGTAGGTGCTAGGCCTGTAGCCAGGCTAACTTAATAGAGGAGACTTTAGAAAATTCTGAGGTGGCTAATGTTTATATATTTATACCGGAAAACACATTCTAAACCAAAAATAGACATATCACAAAAAGAGGTGGAGTGAATAGGATAGAAAGTACAAGCGTAACTTTAACCTTCTGCAAGTAAATAGTACATCTTTGCAACTACTTTCTGAACGTACCCAGTGTTTGAAAAAACTTGGCAACACCTAATGTAATATTGTATTCTTCACTTCGGTTATAGTATTCCAAAAGATATAGTGCGTTTATGACTTAATTGCTACTTAGCTTACAGTAAATTTTACAAGTTCGTCACAGCAGGGTGTCATAAATCCGCTTACCTGTGAAGACCTTTTCTAACATTAACACAAGGTCGTATTGAGATAAGTTTAACTTTTGTAAATACTTTTAAACTAAAATTTAAAAAAACATAAATTATTTCAATACGGTCCTTGGTTTACCCAATCGTCTCTGATACGTGCCACTACTTGTATTTGTTGATTTATATGGGAGACCCGCTGTGATATACTTAAGTAGTCAAAATCATAAACGCATTATATCTTTTGGAATACTCTAATAACAACGACTGTAACAAGTTCTGTACAAGCATGAGAATCTTTAGCCAAAATTAATACTGTACTAGTCGACAGTGTAATGTAAAACAACTAATCCAAGAGAGATTGAAGATACATAAGTACCTCTTGATAAACCTAACTAAACAGTCTTTTATTGATGTAATTGTTTTTTGCTTAGTGGAAAATTTTGCTTTATAGGTTACTTGATTTGGATTTTGTAGGGCAAATGGAATTTATAAGCCGGATCCACCTGCGGAAAGATACAAGAAGTACAATGATGACGTCGAGTAAGAGACCTATAATGTTGTTGAAAGGGGATCAAGGACCAGGGAGAGGTCTTTCAGTCACGTATCCCAGTGCTTCAAAGACATTTACAAAATAGGAGAATTAAGAAGCAGGACAACTCCTGTTTCGAGTCAAGAGGAGAAGTTACAGGTCTGTACGGAATTGGGTAATTCCATAAACCTAGATGACTTATGTGTAATAGTGAAAGATTATTTGCAGGTAACGTAATAACAAAACATAAAGAAATACGTCTTCACACACTTTTGTGTGGTGCTCCATAAAAACAAACATGCCAAAAATGTTGCCTCTTATATTATAAATAACTTCTTTGATAATTTAGAGTAACAGTAACATCATCAACTGTAACAAAATCAAGAATAATTACTAAAAGGGTTTGCAGATACCCCAAAAGGGTAACGAACAGAACTAACTCGATTATGTTTCTGACTTCTGGTGATAAATCTATGTTATCCTACTATGTCTTATATAAGTTTAGAAATTTATATTTGACTTGGAAGGATACGGTTCCTAAAGGTACAGAATGTAATTGCAGCCAGAATTGGATCAAAATCATTACTATAGCGTTCTTGAGGTGGAAAATTACTGATCGGCGACAATTTTTCGCTACGCTTATTGAATAATCTTGTAAAGATTTTATCATGATGAGAATATTTCAGTTGTATTTCTTTCTAGTAGTTGATGTCACTCACCTGACTCAACCGTTAGTTATTGCAGTTTTCTGACCACTGAAAACGGCTCGGGAAAGTACCCTTTCCATGTGAAAGAAAGGATTGGTATGAATTTGTCTACAAAAAAGAGAGTTGCCTTAGACTGTTTGACAGAGCTTTAAAGAGACTTAAAACAGCTAATATACAATCGAGATTTCTCAAAGTAAGCATCGTGTCTCTAGCTCAAAGGTCAAAAAACAAGTTGTAAATTTGATTCCTCAGGAAATACAATTAAATGCAAACACAATACATGATACACTTAAAAAATCATTTTTTAACATTCTCAGAAAAATGGGACATAATAATAATCAAAAAACCAGCAAGCAAACAAAAAGGAAGAAATTGAAGGTAGTGGCTGAATAGAGGATATTTTATAATAACTAAGCATTCAGCACATGGGTGGTTCAAGAATTCCTAGGGGTGGCTGAGCCAACTCTGGCCCCTCTCTGGCTACAGACCTGTTGAGTGTAATGGAATTATCTTTAGTAAAACTTTCAAAGGACGCAAAATTGGTCAGACTAGAAATAATCAATTATCTTCGCTTGACAAAACATGCTCGTGGCAGTCTTTTTAGCAATCACTCCAAAAAAGTAGACATATAAAGAGACAGAGTTATTCCGTCCCTTCCAAGGAAGGATGCTAAAAACACAACCGCATCTATCTCTCCTGGTTTCTTACCGTACGGTCATAAGACGAAGGGCCGCATGGCAAAAACATTCTTGAAACAAAATCAAACCTTTCTTCAGACCCATTAATAAAATGGAATTTTAGTCTTTTCTAAGAATAAACGTCCAACACTGTCATCTAAAAGAGTGCACAGAATACTGCATCCCTAAGAGAAACTGCCACATACGAGGGTGGTCTGAAAAGTTTCCGACCTCAACGTGAAGATGGCAGCACTCGTAAATAAAAGCTACTGAATTTCGTTGTTCATCTGTTGACAGTTACTCACCAAAGTTTCAGCCATTTTGGACGCGCAGTTTTCATGTAACAGTCGTTTGAGTGAGTTGATGTGAGTTTTTTTGTGAAAATGGACAAAATCGAGTATCGAGCTGTCATTAAATATTTGTTTTTGAAAGGCAATACGCCTTCGCAAATAAAAGATGAGTTGGATTCTGTGTATGGGGACTCTGCACCATCATTTACCACAGTGAAATTTTGGGCTGCTGAATTTAAACGTGGCCGTAAAAGCTTGGGAGACGATGAACGTTCGGGACGTCCAAAAACTGCAACTACCGACGAAAACATCGCCAAAGTTCACCAAATGGTGCTAGACGACCGCCGAATTAAAGTGAGAGAGATAGCAGAGGTTATGAACATGTCAAAAGAACGTGTTTGTCACATATTAAATCAACATTTAGGCATGAGAAAGCTGTCCGCGCGTTGGGTGCCGCGTTTGCTCACGTTAGACCAAAAACGTGTTCGAATGAATATTTCCAACGCTCTTTTGGCGCAGTTTAGGCGAAATAAATCCGAGTTTTGGCGCCGATTAATTACTGTAGATGAAACTTGGATACACCATTATACGCCCGAAACAAAAATACAGTCCAAACAGTGGACTGCAAAGGGGGAACCGGCTCGAAAAAAAGCAAAAACTGTTTTTTCGGCTGAGAAAGTGATGGCGACCGTTTTTTGGGATAGTCATGGAGTTATTTTAATCGATTATCTTCAAAAAGGAAAAACCATTACAGGAGCATACTATGCATCATTACTTGACAAGCTGAAGGCAGAACTTGCGAAAAAACGGCCACATTTGCAGAAAAAGAAAATCCTGTTTCACCAAGACAACGCACCGTCTCACATGCTTGACCATCCGCCTTACTCACCAGATCTAGCCCCAAGCGACTTCTTTTTGTTCCCTCATCTAAAAATTGCGCTCGGAGGACAAAGATTTTCGTCAAATGAAGAGGCAATTACCTTCGTGAACAATTATTTTGCAGAGAAAAATGCCGAGTACTATTTGGGGGTTACAGAGATGGGAGCATCGCTGGGAGAAGTGTGTAGAGTTACAAGGAGACTATGTTGAAAAATAAAAAAAAATTTTCAGAAAAAATGTCTTGTATCTTTGTTAGGTCGGAAACTTTTCATACCACCCTCGTATTTACGCCTACTTCAATTTGCATGACGTCCCTTAAAACCGTTAAGTCGATTAACCATTTTTTTATGAAGATAGATAGACCCCCGCTTTCTCCATAGTCATACTTCCACTACTAGCAAATGTAGACTCCTAAACAGCCCTGTCATCTTTGGCGACTAAATTTAGGAAGATTTGCTTGCTTTTCTTACATTTGTCTGTAGTAAGTCAAGTTATCCTGTTTTTCTTTAGTTTCCTAAACAAGATCTTTAAGAAATTGAGCAAAACATCGAGTGCAATTTTGATTTGACAATGCCATAGTTTAACTTAAGACTCACGGGTTTCAGATTGACTCGATTCTGCTGTTACATTACCATGAAAGACGCTTATGAATAAGTCAAACAGCTTCTACTACATTTTTATGAAATGTGCAGATTTACCCACAACTTGGCATGATTCGAACTTAATGGATAAGTGTCAAAGAAAAATATTAATATATACCAGTCCTGGGTTAAGATTTATTTTGATTTAAACTGCATATATATAAAGAATTAACTGTGGATTTTCTAATGAAGGTTAAACATTGGTTGCAGAGTTAGTAAAAGAAGATTAAGATCTTTGCTGAAACCTGGAACTTTTTCAGCTAGACAAAATCCTGGTGAGGTGCAGGTAGTCGAAACTTTAAACAAAAGAAAAACAAAGCATATTATTTACTTTGGTCAGTACAATTCCACTTGCTTATTATGAATCAAGTCTGTCACGAACAGAATTCCTTTCGTAGGTATACTATTAAAAGTGGAAGTAGTTCTTGAATGATATCCAAATACAGACGTTGCGTCGTAGGTTTGAAAATTAACAATCTGTGTTCAAAACGACTTTTAGAATTTTTTACGTTTGTTAAACCACACAAACAGTATAGTTTTACAAATATTTGTCACAGACACTTGTCTCTTACAGCAATTTATTTAAATTTCCTTATGGCTTAGAGCATCAATATATCATGCATGTGTAAAAACCCACAATACTACTGCCTACTATTTTAAGCAACAATATGTTGATAAAAGCTAAACTAGTGGCGGTCGTAATTTTATTAAAGTGTCCTTATCAAACATGAGTAATTTTGCGAACTGGAATCACAACAGTTAACAAACTCCGGGTCAGAGTCAGATCCCACTCTACCTTTTTATATATCGTATGGTTGCACAAGTCGCATCTCCAGTCTTCGACCTGGTTTTTGCGGGCACCTACATTCTGATTCTACGGCTTGTTCTCGTATGAAATTTATATTTGGGTGTGACTAAATAATAAAACGATTTAGAAATAAAAAATAAGAGATGAAGAATTTTATTTAGTTTGAAAAGTATTTTATTATTAGTAGTTGCTTATTAATTTAAAAATGGGGATTAAAGACTGTTGTCGCGATTGTTCTTGTTTTTCGTGTTTTCGCGCCAAATTCACCCCTAATGACGAATCACCACTACAACCACTGCCAAGACCAAAAGAAGCCGGTAAGTTTTCGTTTTTAATTCTTTACGTTTTTGTTATTAGATTATTTCTCTTAACTTCACTTTCGTTAGATTTTAAAAAACCTTCAACATCAACAATTAATTTGTTAGCTCTTACGGGTGTCTATTTTTAGATTAAATTATAATTAGTATTATAATTTATAATGCATAACCAAATTACTCAAATTAGATTCAAAACTAAACTAAACAATATATAACAAAGGCAGGTAGTATTGCTTTTTTATCAATGATTTCGTGACTGACTGGTGTGAATGATTTTATTTATAAACGTGATGTAATAAGTATGTTGCAATCAGATGCAGAAATATGTAAGTAAAATTTTCATATGACTTATTATTTGCCATTGCATGATAAATATTTTTTTTGTTATTTATAATAAGCGTTAATGATATCAATAAAAACATAATCCTATTTTTATTTGCTAATGATTGATAAACAGTTGTTTGAAGTTTCAATAAATTAACAACAAAAAGAATCGAGGTTTTTACAATTGTTGAATATTAAATGCATAACAAAGAAAAAACAAATTTCGTATTTTTTCAAATAAAATTGAAACCACAGAAGGACACATCTTACTAGGAAAAGGGCATCTACTACCACCATTTAGCAAATTTTTCATTTTACTAGAGTCTTAGGTTTCTGTACTAAACGCGGTTTGGGACTGAAAATTTTATCATACCTCCATTGAATCATGAGCGATGGAAAATCCTAACGAAAACCAAAAAAATCAAAATCAGAATCTTCAAGGTTTACTTTTTGAAGGCAAAAACATGGTAAACATAATCCTTTAAGATTTCATTGTAACAGCTAAAAGGAGTCAAAAATCAGTATTTGTACATGCAGTTAAGAATCCTACGTCAATCAATTTAAAATATCTCTTCAAGATTGTATAAAAAGCTTATAAGATCATTGTTTATTCAAATTCACATAAGCATTTGCTTGCATTAGACTCTTGGGTATGGCCATAATCGAAAAATTAAAGAAACGTATGTTCGGCAATAAGAAGGATTTTGATGGCACTCAATACTGTTAGCATCACCTTTACAACTATAAATCAATATTTATTGAAGCTAATAAAACCAAAAGTCGCAAATTGTCAATGATACTGGACGTTGATCTTTTGCGAATGGGGTTTGCAGACAGAATAACACTGGCGAAGAAGAAAGGAAAAAGAAAAAAGCCGTTTTGTGCTTATAACAGATAGAAAACAGATAAAAATGTAGTGGAAAGTCTTTAAGACACAATTCTGCCTGAAATTAAGAAAAATGTGACTTTTATTCGTGGTCAACGTTTTTTTGCTTGACACTTGAGAAGGCATAAAGGACTGTCAAACTATCATTTTTGATTACCTTTTACAACAAGATGACTTCATTCCTGAACATAGAAAAGAAAAGTTTAACACCATTCTGGATGCTCTTGGGCTGCGTTCGAGGTCTCCTCTTTCAACTGGGAAAATTTTGATAAATGATACATCAATATGAAAAACAAAATTGTGTCTGGCATAAGCAAGTACCGTCTCCGAAGAATGGAGCAGGATTCAGTTTATAAATTTCCGCCAAGCAACTCTGTGTTGCGAATTCATGGTCTGGAGAAGTTGGTGATTCCTCTTAGCCAAAGAGCAGGAATTCTGGGGGAATGTCACAACAAGCTTATGCTAGCCATCTTGAATACTTTAAGACAGAGCAGTATTATTGGCTTGGCTTAAGAAAAAATGTTTATAAGCGTGTGGTCACTTGTAAAGTGTGTACGAGCAAACCAAATTCGTTTTAGTGCATCCCATGCCTCAGGTGTCTACTTTCACTGTCTTCGACTGGTTGGAGAACCAGATCTAGCATATCGTCTAAAAACCCTCGTCAAAGATTATCAAGTTCACAGCGGTGAAATAAGAAGTTCCATTCATGAAGTCACAAGCTTCAGGCCCCTAATTTCTTGGTTTTTGCTCGCTATAGCTTCAATGAAGATTTCTTTTTATGGAAAACTAGCCGAAGAATTAGAGCTATTACCTGGAATTTTTCAAAATGTAAAGATTAAACGTCAGCCATCGCCATGTCGAGTATCACTCTGCCAAACACTTCTGGAGGCGTAATCGTGTTCAGTCTGATGTTTTAAAAGAACTTTTATCTAAACTAGCACCCAGATTCACGGAATGCATCAGCATCAAGAAAATCCTCTTTCTGTTGTATGAGTTAAAGTCATTAAATGGAAAGCTGGCAGCAGATTCCATGTCAAGAATTTGAAATTAGCTGTAAAAAATTCTTTGGACCTAGATGACACCGAGAATATGAATGTAAACAAATAAACTTTTCAGGGTCGCGGCTCGAACGTGATTTTCTTGTAATTCTGGAATATTTTTTGATAGTACTAGCTGGTTGGAGTAATTGAATTTTAAGTAGGACGCTAGCTTTTCAGTTTTGTGTTGCCACGTGAGTTAAGTAACGCAATGTTTAATGTCTAAGAATAAGTTTAGAATGTCAGTATGGGACATGTGACTGCTTGAGATTTAGGGGCCTTCTATACGTTACGTTACAACCAAGTGGCGCCCCATATAGTAATAAGCAATACTCAACAAGGGAAGGGATGTTTCAAAATACTTTGCTTGTGAGATTTCAACCAGTTTCAAAGCTGGCGAATCTTATTGTTTCAACTAATAATTATAAAAACACTCTGGTTCTAGTCAACCATAGCCTGTTTCTAGCTTTGAGGCTTACAAGTGAGAAATCAAGAATTTAGAGGTTTCTTTAGCTATTGCAGGATGAGGTTTGCACGCGCTTTGTGCTTTGCTAATAGGCTTGTTTGAGGTCCTAAAGCTCCGCTCTCTATTAAATACCGTCATAGTTTGAAGTGATTATAGAAGTTCCGAGTTTGATGAGTGACTGATGGTGAATTACGGTGCATGGGCGCATTCGGCATGGTTGTCCTTACATCAGCGGCGACAGTGAAGCCGATGGAAAACTGGAGACCGAACCGGCAACGGAACCGAACCACTGGACCTCCACACTGTCTTCCTAGCCGACTAGACGGGACATGTTGCGAAAGTTCCATCTTGTCCGAAAAGGCTCATGCCTACAGTGATCTCTGCTGCAGCAGGAACAATGATTTAAGTTGATGAGTGACTGATGTAAACCTTAAAGGCCAATTATTGTGTATAAATTGTTTAGTGTGCAAACTTATTTGTTCAGATTTAGACACACATATTGGTATTGTTTAGTTTAGAGTACAAAGTGTTAGCAGCGCGTGGTTGATAACAGATCTATTCTGGCTAGCGCCTAGTGAAACCTTTAAAACCTATTGATCCACATCTGTACTGCTTCGTTATAATAATTGTATTTGCCAGTTACAACTTTCAGTCACATTTGTTTGATTTATGACCACTGTATGGCGTTGGATTATATTCCCCTTAGGAAGAAAAATTGAGACTTATTAATAAAGAATTAGGCTGAACAAACAAAATCAAATGTTTTAAAATGTGTGTAGTTAAAGCTGTAGTTTAATAGGAATAGCAATGTCATATTTTGACTTTTATTTGATTTGAATCCAGCCTCTGGCTGAATTTGTAGATTTGGAAAAATCCAAACAGTCTGTATGTGCAATAGTGGTACTGATTCAAGCTATTGCGGCCGACGTTGGGAAACTAATAGAGAGATGATGTCGGCATGGAAGCTTGTGGAAAGTCTGTATGCGTGTACACCTTAGAAAAAGGCTTTTCTTCAGTCAAACTCTTTTAGTTACTGTGAGTTACTGCTTCTATCTTATCTTTTCTTCAGTTGCGCAATTCATATGTATCTAGTTTGTCAAAAAATTACTTAATGGTTTAGACCAACTATTTTCAGCTCTGCTAACAGTTTTTGTTTTAATGGCCCTCGTGTATTATTCACCATCTGGCAATCAGCAGTCTGTTTTTTTTAAGTAGTTTGTCTAACCAATGTGAACTGTAAGGACTTTAGGTTTCTAACTACATACAACGATAACGTTTTATCATATGTTGAGATGACTCAATGTGTTCTATGCTTCTGAACTCGGGAAAAACTGCTGATTTTGGGAGGTATGACTTTTCTTTGTATTTTATGTGCTTCTATGCACAATGATATGTTATATTTTTGCATGTTTATTTTGTTTTCCTGGAATTCCCCCGCTTCACCCAAATCAGTTTCCGTTTTCACTTAGTTTATTACGTATAACATTCGTTTGCAATATCCTGTTGCAATAAAGCGATGTTCTCTTTTAATGTCGAAATATTCCTTGGTTTTCCAGCTGATGTACTGTTCATGCAAAACAAATAATCTCAACTACTGCAAAAGATATGAATGTTTTGCGTGTAATGATTAATGAGGAAATATATTTTGAAATTGCAATACGCTACGGATTACAGAAAGGAAATAGCATCACAATTAAAACTATTGCTATTGGGAAATTCATATTAATTTGTATAACACATTGCCGATGTATCATACCAACAAAGTATCTTTATCAGTTGTTTCCTATACTTTTACAAAATAATAAAGAAATTGAATTTTTATTTATCTCAATTAATTAATTTTTAGTAAAAAAAAGATTTGATTTTCAAAAAAATCCGAGAAATTCTGAAGCTTACTGTATTCATGTAGAATACTTTCATGTTTATTTGCATCGATTGCAACAACTTTAATTTTAAAAATTCTACTTAAACTCAATTTGCTTTAACTTATTTTTAAATTCTACACGCATGCATTGTATAAATCACATGAATAGAGCAACTAAAAATATCCAAATGAATAAAAAAGTAAATGTTTGAAGAAAAACGGTTTTTTTAAATTTGTTGACGTTCTTAATAACAAAGACTTGAAAATACGCGGAAATTACATTAATTTTAACTAACTGCAGCTGCATTATAAAAACGTCCAAATATTTCTGTAAAATGCTCTCATTTTTAACACGTAAACAACGTTAAATTCGGGTGTAATTTGATGAAGTCATTTTCTTGCATGATTGGCATTAATTCTTGCAGTTTACTACACTCTCACCTACAATATTAATTTATAAAAGCGATAATAAAATGATTCAATTATTCAAATTGCAAAGTGTCGTGATGCAATATCTAATTTCAGAACACACAACATAACAAATGTATGCATGTACTACTTGTTTACATGTCATATTTGACTAGACTGATAATGAATGAATAGTTAGTAATTTCTTTGTAGTAATATTAGTAACTCATTGTGGAATCTGATCATGACAATTTGCGGTTTAGATAATTTTACGCCTTTACGGAAGTCTCTTTATGATTTAAGTTTGTGAAACAGCATGCAGGTGGATTGAGTCAGGAAAGGTCGTCAGATTGTCTTTAAAAATATTTAAAGACTCTTGATTATGTATATGAGGAATGCAGCCTTGAATTACCTTTCTGTATTTAATTTACATTATTTGAAAACTTACGACACCTTCATTTCACTTTCTTGTTAATGGTAAACAAATAGAAGCGACGTATCAATAAAATTATTTAGAATGGACAGATAACGTGCAATGAAAATGAAATACGTAGATTTGATTTTTTGTCACACTAATTATAGACTTTTTGTTCTTTTAAAATTAGTAGGTTATACTAATATAATAACACGTGAGGCTTCTCTATGTTAAAATATGAAATATTCAAAAGCAAAACATATCAACATGAATTTGAGCAATATTGTTTGCAGTTGTTTTCAAATGACGTACTACCTTTTAAATTCTTGAATTTAAGAAAAACTACTTCAGATTAACTCTATAATTCAAAAGATCGTTAAAAAGTAATTATTTCACAATGACCTATTAAAACTTCTAACATGTGACCTTACTTGAGAATTTGAACTAGTGATTAACATCAATTATTTAATTACTTAAAAAAGTTAAATTTAATTAAAACAAAAGGTTACCAAAGAGGTACTTCGATAATAAAGAAGAACTTCTATGTTTCTGAATCGATTGTGAAACTATTATTACTTTTAGTATTTATTTTAGAATTACAAGACCTTACCTTTTTGATCTATAGTGATGTACGTATATTCGAAGGTTGGCACGCCTATTTATCTGTGTACATATGTATGCATTAGCTTCTTGAGGAATTCTTACAAATCAGAGAAAATTATGCAAGATATTTTAAGCAACCAAAATTATTTTTAAGTAAAAACAGTGAACGAACATATTTCCAAATATCCAAATTATGCAAAATGACTTGAATTCGCAGTTTCAACAAAGCCAATTTTAGCATAAACCAAGGTCTATAGCCAGTTTGTTATTCCTAAGGAATAGTTTCATATAAATTTAGTAAAATAATGACTAGTTTTTCCATTATTTTATCTTTATCAAAGATAAACAATAACAGTAGGCCAAAGTCTGAGCAAAATAAAACTTCATGACTGTCCATAACCTTTAATTTAGTATTGAACATGACTAATCTTGATAAGGCATTTATGTACGTATGGAAATTTATCTTTCAATTATGTTTTTCTGATTTTGGACCATTGCAAGACGTTGTGCCATAAACTTTTCTTTATAGCGGACAGAAAAAAGCACGGAAGTTTATAGATAAATAGAATCGAATTCAGCGTTTAACTAAGCTGTTTCATTTAGGGAACCTAAACAGTTGGTATGCGTTGCTGCATCATTGTGGTACTGAATCAAACAAAGGAATGGATATCAGGACATTGAGACACCGTAATAAAAATATTTGAAAAGGATGGACAGAACATGGAACCTTATAAACCACTTGCTTACGAGTATACTGTAAAAAAAGTATTCCTTTAAGTCATAAAAATCTACAAGAAAAGAAATTGTTTTAGTTTTTTAACTGCTGCTCAAAAAAGGCACTTTTTACTAAGTTCAACTCATGTGCAGCTTTCAACTCTCTCGGATTGAGTCAGATCTAAAAAAATTGTCTTGCTACACAAATATCCAATCAATTTCGTCAGCTTTTGTTTTACCTTTTGCAACAATCTTACTTCAGGCGGTAAAAGTTTCTCAATCCACACTTTTAAATGACTATAATAAGAAAGTACCTACTGTTATTGTGGAAATGGACTCAATTTGAATAATTTTGCCATTTTGGTACATTTAAGTTAAAGAATATTCCAAACAAAGCATAATAGTAAGGTATCATGAAGCCAAAAAAACTGATTCACAAATATTGACAACATACTAAAGCAAAGAAAATTGCGAACCAGCAAACTCATTAATTTTTCTATACAAACTTTAAAAATATTTATTTGGGCTCCTCCCGGATTCTTCCTTAATACTCTATACACATCAAGTTATCGTTTTACCATTACTCTCACTACTTTCTTCATATGTTCCCTACAAGCCAACTTTCTACTTCATTCTATAGTATCTCGAACCTTCAGCAGGGTAATATACTAAACGGCACTGTTAACAGCAAAGGAAGGCCGCCAACTAACTGCGGTGGGAGAAATGGTTCGAATTGGATGGTGAAGTAAAGTTCTCAATTTACTTACAAAATTAGAAAGAAAATGTTAGACACCAACCGTTAGTCTGTTTTGCAGCGAGGATTCTTCTAATTCAACACAATACGGGTGTTTTAGCTAAGGACATAGAAACGTCATCGTCTGACATTTACTGAAAAACTTGTTTTCTGAAATGCTGTTAAAATTTCTATGCCTTAGTAACCAAAAACGCCCTGTATATCAAAAGAAAGACTTTTCTTAGTTCTAGAGAATAGTCTAGAATAATGATGCGGTCTCCATAGTGCCGTTTTTAAACCTACCTTCAAACTCTTAAACTGTAACAATCTTTTACAGACACAGATTGTGTAAATATTACATTATTTATGACAACTTTCAGCAACTAGGTAAACAATTCAGTTCATTGTGGCATCATAATTAATAATTTCCCGACTCATGGTACTTTTCAACATATAACACTTGATTTCTATCTTAGTGCATATAAGTCCGTATTGCAAAGTTTTGTCAGATTTCGAACTAAGAGACTAACTAAGTTGAAAATTGGTAACTCAAAAAATAAAAGTGAATGCAGGTAGTTGTCTGTTTGCTGACTCATTGGCTTCTTTTTCTTTTGTGATAAAGCTGCTTGGCTCGTGGACCATCTTAATTTGTTGACGGTTTCTACTTGGTGGCCAACAATTACCAGGCTCTGTCGTACTTGCTCTTACAAATAGTAGGTTTGGATTGATTAACTGAACAACGTCAAGATAGACTGATTCATCTCTTCTTGTTTCTTGCTTCTTTGTGATAACTTGATTCCTGATTTGTGTGTGGTATTGGATTGGAACCTTTTGATAAATTGGGCTAGGCTTCAGCAACTGCGTTTTGTGTTTTCTTGAATTCTAGAAAACGGATTCGAGCTCTCTTGTCGAGGTGGTATCCCTGTGTCTTTCATGCAGACTTGTATATCGTATATTGACTCTTTTTGTTGAAGTGGTGTTTATCCAATAAGCGGTCATGTCATCCATCTTGAGTTGGTGCGAATGAACTTGTGCTGGATCTGTATTTTTTTCTTTTGTATTTATGGAACTGATGAACTGATGAAGAAAAGTATAATGAATTCGCTAAACGCTAGAAGCGGACGGCTGGTCCCATAAAAAGAATCTGCACAATTTATCAATGAAGACGAGATTGAATAAAATTATTCATTTGAACAAAATAACTAAAGATTTTATTTTGATTTGTTGTAACTAATCAGTAAGATAATTCTTCACGTCGACGGTGAGTCATTCATGTTTGAGATTCTTTTTCAAATTCCAAAGCGTCGAAGTAGCATCGGCGACTAGCAATAAGCCAGATCATTTGCGCAATAACAAAATTACAAAACCAAAGTTTTTTTTCTAGAAAACGGTAATCAGCTCTATGTATACCAAATTATTATTATTATCATACGGCAAATACATAGTAGAGATTCTTGGAGATTTTCACAGGTATTTGAAAGATCAAGTTCTTATTAAATTTCTCGTTGACTTTTGTCTTTTGGGTCTGTTGCATGTCCTTTCAGTGTGTCTGTTTAGAATGTAGATGTCTTATGCAGTACAATATGATCAAGACAAAATTAAAAGTAGTGTGTTTTGTCTTGATAGATCTTAATAACCCATTACTGACTGAATTCTGTTTTTACCTTTAGCGCAAGGTTAGGTTTGGACCGCTGCTGAACCGAATGGGCTCGTCTGAAGACAGACATTTTACCAAAAACTAACTTCCAGCAAAAATTTAACCAAATTATTTAGTTTTGATGGAGCTTTAGGTTGCTTTTAAACTTGCGTTAGAGTTTGTCCAACTGAAGTTTGCATAACTTCATGAATGGTTTCATTCAAATTTACAGTGTGTAGAATCTCACTAAACGTTTGAAAATTGTCATGTGGTCATGGTTATGTTCTTGATAGGTATTCGCTAATAAGAATTTACTCCAGCTAAACCTTATAAGTCGGAAGTCTTGTATAAGCCAAAAAATAAAGAACAGCAGACTAAGCGAACTAAGCAAATACTGGTAGATAGCATTTCACTTGATTTGAGGCTTTTATTTATAATTTGAAAATTATTATAGATTTATCACACAAATTTGTCACTGTAATGTTCACTATTTTGCTCATTTTGGTCTTCCATTTGCTGTTTTTCTTAGAGGTTGTAATGTTATTGAAGCATTTCAATACTAAGAGATCTGAACAGCAGGTAGAATGTCTAGGTGAGCAAAATATAGGCTCTCTGGTGCATTATGATCTCATTTTGCTTGTTCTTTCTCTTTTATGACATAGATTTTAATTAAATGTTTTATTTTACTTTAGAGGGAGCCGATGGTGTGCCATTTATAGATTCTTCTAAGGAAGAACCTGACATTCTAATCATCCGGAGTATAAATTCCAACATACAAGAAAACGGATTCAATCATCATACAGCCCGATATGAATTGATGAACAGAGAAATCGAGCCCGAACTAGTGGTTAGAAGAGGACAACCCTTCACCCTTGATATACAACTCAGCAGACCATATAAAGAAGAAAAAGATGGAATCTCTTTCATCTTCACTGTAGATGGTAATTTTATTTGTATTAATATTTATTCACTTATTTATTTCGCTATTTTTATAGATGAAGATAAACCAAGCTTTGGTCAGGGAACATTGGTAGGTGTTCCATTAACGAAAAAAACTGATAAACATTATGCATGGAGTGCCACCTTAGAATCGGCTAATGAAAACAACATAAAAGTACAAATAACGTCAGCTCCAGATTGTGTTGTAGCTAAGTGGCGTATGGAGATTGATACTAAAATTATAGACGGCGAAGCTTACAGTTATAGTTGGGACACTGGAATCTACATGTTGTTTAATCCTTGGTGTAAACACGACCAAGTGTATTTAAAAGCAGAAGATTGGCGTGAAGAAACTGTTTTACAAGATATTGGTTTGATTTATAGAGGAACGTTTAGCAGAATAAGACCTTGCATTTGGAAATATGAACAATTCGAGAAAGATGTTTTGGAATGCTCTCTGTATTTGATAAAAAATATTGGAAAAATTCATGGAACTTTCAGATCTGATCCAGTTTTCACAGCAAGAGCTTTATCTGCAGCTGTAAATTCAGTTGATGATAATGGAGCCGTTATGGGAAATTGGAGTGAAGATTTTAGTGGAGGAACAGAACCTACTAAATGGATTGGTAGTATGGATATTTTACGGAAATATTACAAAAAGAAAAAGCCGGTAAAATATGGACAATGTTGGGTATTTTCTGGAGTTCTAACCACAAGTAAGTTTGATAATAATAAAAAGCAAACTTGACTTAATTAATTTTTTAATAGTTTGTAGAGCTGTGGGTATCCCATGTAGAGCAATAACAAATTATAAATCGGCTCATGACACACAAAGTTCTTTGACAGTTGATTACTTTATGGATGAAAACGGTAAAATAATGGAAGAGTTGAATTCTGACTCTATATGGAATTTCCATGTGTGGAATGAAGTCTGGATGCTAAGACCTGATTTAGGTCGAGTGTACGGTGGTTGGCAAGCTATAGACGCTACTCCTCAGGAGCAGAGTCAGGATATGTATAGAGTTGGTCCAACATCACTTATAGCCGTTAAACTTGGTGAAGTTAAGAGACCCTATGATTCAGGTTTCTTATTTGCTGAAGTCAATGCAGACAAAGTAATTTCTGAATAGTATTTATCAGTATAGAATTGATAAGATTTATTTGTTTAGGTGTATTGGAGATATAAAGGTCCAAATGAACCATTGAAGCTTCTTGGCAAAGATATTCGCGGTATTGGAAAACTTATTATAACTAAAAGTCCAGGAAGGTGGCAGTTTGATGATATTACACACACGTATAAGCATCCAGAAACAACAGAAGAAGAAAGAGTTACAATGTTTAAAGCATTAAAACAGTCAGAAAACTTATTTGCACGTTATTACCTAAATGAAGATTTCAATGATATCCAATTCAGTTTAGAAACCAGGGATGATGCTAAAATTGGACAACCTTTCAATGTTTCTCTCGTTATGAAAAACCGAAGCAGAACCAAAGATTATAAAGTAGATGTGATATTAAGAGTTGATGCAGTGACATATACTGGAAAAGTTGGCGATTGCATAAAACAGGATAGATACAATGTATCAGTAAAACATGAGTCAGTACATGAAGTTAAAATAAATGTAACTTATGATGAATATCGAAAGAAGATTTTAGATCAAGCTTCGTTTAATGTTTCCTGTTTGGTAACAGTTCAAGATACAAAGTTTGAATATTATGAGCAAGATGAGTTTAGGGTAAGGAAACCAGATGTAAAGATTGTTTTATTGGGACCAGCAAAACAAAATCAGGAAGTTGCTGCTGATGTATATGTAGAAAATCCCTTACCAATTGCATTAAAGAAGTGTGAATTTATTGTTGATGCTCCAGGTTTAGAAAGAAAGTTGGCTTTGAAAGTGAGGAATGAAGTACTTCCTGGGAAGAAAGCAATGGCTGAATTTAAATTTGTGCCTCGAGAATTTGGCAATCAAACTATAGCAGCCAAATTTTCTTCGAAAGAGTTGGAAGATGTAGATGGTTTTTTGAATTTCTTTGTTGAACCAAGTAAAGAAGAAAATGGAAGCAGGCTCTAATTTTGTAGACTGATATTTATCTATTTATGTGCATGTTCATTGTTATTGATTATATTTTTTTAACAGTATTCATATATTGCATAAAGTAATTGGAAAATGGTGCATCAAGTTTGCAAATAAATAAAATTTATGGTTAAAATAAATAAATGGATTTCTGAGAAAATTATCAATAAGAGAGGCTTAGCATTTAGTTTATAATATCAAGCAGCTAATTCATTATCTAAATATGCTTACTAGAAACCTAAACTTTTATTATGTTGACGTAACATTTAATAAATATTAATTTTCTTGAAATAGAAGATCAAGTTGCAAATTTGTTGCACCCTTTTCTATCGTGTTTGTTTATATTTTTATATTGAAATATACTAACAAGAAATTTATAAAGAAAAATAATCGATTTATTGTATATTATACATCATAATATATGATATATTATTTTTACTTTAATTATTTGAATCTGATATAAAGTGATTTATAGCAATAGCTGCAAAAGAGAGTTCAAAGTGACGTCATTTATATATATATTGCGATGGTAAGAGAGTAATACATTTTATCAACTGTTCAGTTCTTATTCGCTATTACTCCTCTACATGTTATACCAAGTCATTTATAAAGAAACTTAAAGCTGTTACGCCATTAACAAGTGGATAATCTAACCATTTTTGAATTTGAGTACAATTAAGTTTTAACAAGAATTTCGTTAGTTATCTAGAGTGAAGTTTTAGGGAAAGCTATAATCTGCACTTTGGTGAGTTATTTCTTCATCGCCTTAAGGCTGATGAATGTCTCGGCTACACTGCTTGGCTTGCCTGTGTTAAAACAATAACTTTAAAGTAAAAATTGTTTAAATGGCGATCAGACTTGGAAAGAAATGAAAGCTTTTAAGGAATGATCTAAAACGTTTACTAAGTATTAAATAAAGCTGTGGTTAGATTTGTATTTTGCAATTTAGTTTGAAACAACGGGTTCACTAAAATAACCCTGGCCTAAATTAGTAATTTGAAACTGTAACTAACTTAAGTGGAGCTAATACCTGTTATTTATGCTACATGGAATGTAAAGATGTATTACTTAGTAAATATTAGGAACCACTTACAATGAAAGATATACCTACTTTCAGTGTCGAAAGTAGAAAAAAATATTCCTAGTATACAAATCCCAAAGAAACAATAACATATATATGGTTAAATTGCAAGGCCTTGCGTGTTATAACTCTATCATAGAAAATCAGGTTTGCTTTGCAGATTCTGCAAAATTTAGATTTGCATCACGTTTGTCTATTTAACGTTTCTAAAAATTACGAGATGCTCCGGTTTAATAGACAATTGACGTGCAATGGTGGGTAGGAGTATGAATGCATGTGAACATCTTCGTTATCATTGGAACTATTAAAACAAAGTTTTGTGTAGGAATAAGAAACAGGTGCATAGAATTTAGTAAGTACATGATGTTTTCGAAAAAATGCAGAAATCTTTACCAGCCTGTACACAAATTTAAAAAAAATTGACTAATAAAAATAAAAGAATCAAAATCTTAGATTGCTCACATTTAGGGTATCCCTGATTAATAGCAAAAACTGGTAGGCTGTTGTTACTGTTTTTCCTTATAACAGCAGGTTAAAACAAAACAAAAGATTCTTTTGTTTGAGATAAGTAGCATCTAATTTACTCAAACCCGACAAAGGAACATTATCAGACATGTACTTCAAAATATCCTCACAACACCAACTGCTTTAAGAGGTCTTTGACTTCCACATTCTTGTTAATTTCGTTGAAGAATTTCGTTTTCCTGCATGCGTTTGTGAAGTTTGGTAAACATACCTGGATTTGGATGTCAGATGTTTAGAAAGCGATCTCAGTACAATCTTATCGCCTCTTCTGCATTTCCATGTGTTGCACCATTGCTGAAACAATGATTCGTTCTTTTTTAAAACGGATTCTGGCACTTCAGTTCAAAAACTGGCGATCTTGTAGATTTAGCCATTAAAAAAGTTTGTGACTACCAAACAATGTCAAACCAATAATATTAGTCTTTTAGCTCTTTTACTATTAGTGATAAGAATTTCTTTTTGCCTTTCTTTTGTAATATTTCGATTAGTTGTACTTACAAGTGTTAAAGTTTCCTACGTACCTACTTTCAAAAGGCAAGGTAAAAAGAAATTAATGAACTAAAATATTAGAACTAAGAAGAATTATCAGGTCGTAGATGCCTGATGGAGATTTATGACACGAAACAATGAACTTACTACAATTAGCTCTAGATAGCAGTGAATGTTAATTAATTATCACCCTATTAATTAACAAAAAAACTTAAAACCATGAGATGCTTTTTTCAATGTGACGTCATAAGATGGACGGAGTTCGAAAATTAATTATCAGTTGTACAATGCTACTAGTGTAATACTGTATGTTTATACATACTCTCATAATCAAGATTATTTTTTAATCTTTAGTTATTCTTCTTGCAAAATCTGCAAAATTAGTAAATTGTGAGAAACTTGAACATTTGGACAGCGCCGCAATATAATACAAAACGTTTGTTCCACTAAAAGATTCCTGACGATACTTAACGATTTCGCGCCCTTTTCTAAAGCTCATATATCTAATAGAACTAGTTTGCAATTAACTACTAAAAGTCTTGAATTGTCATTTGCTACAGAAGTGTAGACAAGACCGGTCTCAAGAATTAGTCCGTTCTTTAAAACTTCGCACCCTTGTACTTTGCACTCACCATTATTAAAGATCTTTCAATCTGGAAAACAGGAAGATCAAGAAGTCTGAGCAGTCTGAACTGCTAGAAAGTTACAGCTCCAAAAAGACATGGCTTGGCCTGTCCACATCTCATCATATCTGTATGCTATTATGTATATGACTTCTTTAAGGGGTTGAAAAATACACAAACTTTTCGTGTTTGCCAGAATTAGGGAATCGAAATATAGTAGGAGTAAATATTAAAATTGGAGATGGGCTTTTCCAAGCGTCTTTGTCTGTTAATATTATCTGAGCTGAAGACCTTATACTAAAGATTTATTGAAACTATTAAAAGACAAAACAAGATATTGGGAGTGTAGAATATCTAAATGGTGCTCAATTCAGAGCTAGTTTATCCAATACAAAGTTGTTCAAAAGTCATTTGCAGCAGTCGGGAAAAATTGTTCACATGTTCTTTGGCAAAAAAGACTCTTCAAGAACAAGAAAACATTAAATTTTTCTAATTCCATCTGAAAGTATATTAAGCGGCTTTCATATGGATTTCATCCGTACGGGGTTTATATGAGCCTAAGACTATGTTTTCTATAAAGTAAAAAATTTTAACTCCTGAAATATTGAGAAATATTGCTTTAGATAAAAGAAATCTATAGTTTTACGCAGGGCCGGCTGGAAGTTTGCGGGGCCCAGGGTAACAACATTTTGCAGAGCCCTTAAAATATAAAAAAGAAGAAACACACTGCTTTTTCAGACAGCATAATTCGTTTATTTTAAATATTTAGAAGAAATCAGAAATTTTATTTTTATTCTGAACTATCGATACAAAGAATTAATTCTTTTTCTCTCATGCCCTAATAACATGCATATCTCGCATTGTTTCAATTACAGTAGCATATACAGTGTCCGCCAAAAAGTCTGCACCATATGAGAAACATTTTTATTGAATGACTTGTGGAAAAATTGTTTCCTGCATCAGGTTTTGCTTGCTCCAGAACCAAGAAATTCTTGGTTCTGGAGCAAGCAGAACCTGATGCCAAAAACAAATTTTTCATAAGTCATTCAATAAAAATCTTTCCCATACGGTGCAGACTTTTTGGCGGGCACTGTATAAACCATTTCAAATTTCAGTGTATCTTGTTGTTAAGTTAGAGTGGTTTCCAAATCTAGTGCGCGAAATGCTCAAAAGGCGGAGCTTACTACACAAGAAAGAGAGAAAGAAAATTGTAAAAATTGCTAAAATTTATCTTCTGCGCATCGAAGATCGCGTGCCACGAGATTTGGAAACCACTCTACCGCGTTCTTCATTCAAACGTATTTATACGATGAGAAGAAACGTTTCCCATCACTAAAAACCGGATTCATATGCACTAAGAATCGTCAAATATGAAGGCAAGATATATTTTTAAAAATGTAATACTATATGAATTTAAATATGCACAAAACATTTAAAATATTCTGGATAAAATACGTATGTAAGCTTAAACTTGTTAATTTTGATTTTTAAAAGTTATGCATAATACAGATGATTATACATAATCTGCATATCTTTTATATGTACTTGATATTGTTTTGATAAAATAACAATTAACTTAATTGATAATTAATTACACACTGTAAAAATTAAGTATTTCTTCGGCACTAAAATTGTGTCTTCTATTGAATATATCACAAGATGTGATGGAAGAAAGATAAAGACTTAATTAGATCTTTCTGAAGGTTACCCAAATTTAAGAAGATCCTGCCACATTTTCCACGAGAAAGTCAATTTCCTGAAATGTGGGAAATTACCTCCAAAAAGTTGATATTTCAGGTACCTCTTTCATGTGCCCGTGGTAACGTTGCTATGCTACTGAATTGGAGGGCTCTATAAGGAAATCTGCAGGGTCCCCTCCGGAAGACCTGGTCCACCAGATAAGATAAGATTTGCCTATTTGCTCAGCTTCATCATTAGAAAAGTGGCATATTCTGTAGTAACAAAATATGCAAATAGATATAAATTCGGTCTTAACTCATCACACTATATTGTAGGGGTAAGCTTAATTAGGAGGTTAGATTTTTCATTGTTGCGTATTATGGTTTTCTACTTAGCACTAAAGATAGTTTTTTAGCTGCACTCGTTCTATTCTTTTCAGGTGCTTGGAGCAGTTGCTTCTGTATCCTGGGAGGGAAGAGAATCTCCAAGAGGTAAAGATATAAAAGAAGCAGAACGCTGGGCTTGTATTTTGACCAGCCGGGAAGACCATTCTACCCGACAGCAATGTGATAAGCAATATAATACAAAATGGTATTATTACATCTCTCATTTTAAAGTCCACGTAATTCTTAAAAAATAAATGGCGCAGGAATATGTTTAAAGATCAAAAGTTATATGTCACGTAGAAAATGTTGGACAGAACAGTGTCGATGCCCTCTGAATTAACGTTTCTAAACTATTGCACAGTTGCTTTTCAGATATGAAGTTTACAGGCCGGTTGTACAGATGAAATCAAATCTGTTATCAATTTGATTTTGCAATTAATCAATCAGACGATCGTCTTTTCAAACTTACCAAACAGATCAAAAATCAAATATGACAACAAATTTTTTTTCTTTTGTACACCTGGCTATCTTTTTTTTTTGCTTTTTTACGCCCCTGTGTCTGTGCATCCTGTAGCAGTCGCCTCACTGAGACCAGCCGCGACCCTAAGTGTAGATTGCGTAGAGTCACAAACGCAAAATCAAAAATCGCAAGCAATTCTCAAACTATTAGTAAACGGTTTAAAATCGAAGAATAAAGTTTGTTGGAGTATAAGCTGTTAATTCTGGATTGCAGTTAGAGTTGTTGGAATGGAAAAATCTCATCTGACAAACACAGATTGAATAAAAGTCAGATATTTCACTCCGTATACCACCAATGTTCCCATTTTTTGTTTCTGCGCATTTACATTTGCAGCTCTGAAAGTTTACCATGCCTACTCTTTCACGTGCGTTTTATGAAGAGTGCACACCACGCTGTTCTGCTTGCGCAGTACATGTCACAATAGCAAGCTCTGAGAGTTGCTTGGAAAGAGAGAGCAATAGAATACACAAATCTGTTGAAGTGAAACAAGTGATTCTTATTTAATCTATGGTTGGAACGAAGCTAGAGATAGAAGCGTAGATCAAGCAACAAAAAGGTCTGATATTTGGAGGTAGGTGAGCGCTACAAACTCAACTATAGCTTGAAGGGGAAGGTATTTTAGTTCATTCATAAACTGGAAACATGGATTTGAAATTATATTTTAAAGGTTTTGAAATGAGTTACGAAGCCATCAATACTGCTTTCAATAAGTTATAAAAAAAGTATTTCCCTGTGTTTATTTGCATTTCAAGTATTGTTGTTTTGATTTTTTACAAATCTTCTTGGTTTCTGATTATCACGCACCTCATCACAATATTACGTGTCCCACACGAAACACTAGTTTAAAGACAATTAATATTTGTAGTATGTAACATAAATAGTAAATTAATTTCTCTTAACATAAAAATAAACAGGCAAATTGAAAAACAAAAGTTAATACTATAAGCACAAGCGGGACGTCTGTAACTTGGTTACGATTTAACCGAGCTACACATTCTTAAAGATTTGTATGTTGTTACGGGAAAAACTGGGATTAGTGACCCATCGGTAGTGTAACCATATATAAAATCGATATGCCACCTGTAATGCTAGCCTTTATACAGCCGAAGACGGGTCGTGAGCTAAGAGAGCTTAGAGCAAGCGATAAGCGGTAATAATAATACGGTAAACTTAGGGGTTTCGATATTGAGAGGGCGCCAGCTGTAGTAGAATGTTGGTGACCTAGTTTCGAATAGAAGACCTCACAGCTGATCTTCGTATCTAGGTCAGTAGGCGAGATGTTAGCCAGGGTCGAACCACAGGTTTGAATGACACACAAATAAATAAAATAGAGATTGTATTGCACTCTATGTAGATATTTACTTTTACAATGTGAACTTAAGATAATGAATCCATATGAGAATGTCGATGCTACTGGATTTCGCGACAGCTGATTCCTGTAATGCTTAATAGGTATGCTCATAACTCAATAAAAGATCAAATACTGTAGAAAAGAAAATATGAAAACAGGTTACAGCAGTCCAGGTGACACTGTTGAACAACTTATATGCCTACGTAAATAAACATCAATAAACAAATAAACAACTGCATCAGGTATAAACATATACACAGTAAATGCTCATTAATATTTACTGTTTAGCAATTCAGCGCAGTACAAGAGGCGCTAGTAAAATAAAAGCAAGGTAAGCATACATACAATGAATTGTCCGCAAATATTAGAATAAAATTCATTGGTCATTTATAAAAGAAGATTAAGCGTTAAAGTATGAAAAATATAAATAATAGCGGTAATTGAATTGAATTCATCACGTGCAAATGTTTTGCAATTAAGCGTGGATCCCAGATTTTATATAAATAAATCGTCGAACAAGAATAATTTGACAAAATTGTTAACTAATAAAAATTTTCGTTATCAAAACTTATAAAAGTATGTATAAGCGATAAAGATAAACATCGCCTTTATAAATATTGTTCATAAAACACGATACAAACAAATAGAAGATATTAAAGATTCGGAACAAGTTAGTTACGTTACAATTCAGCATACAATATATTCCTATTAATTAAATAATATTAACGGACCATTCACCACTGTGAAACGGTTCGACGGGTTTTTCACTAGTACGAAACAATGTTCTAAGGCTCTTCACCAATGCGAAGCGGTGATTAAGTAATGTTTATGATGGATTACTTTTATCCAAGCGGTTGGTGACGTGACGATAATATGCAGGTATATTTCACAAATAATTGCGAATGCAAGTTGACAAATTGTATGAGTCAACATTGCTTCTTCACAAAAGTTTAAAAAAAAGGGTAAAGTTTATTTACCATACGGGAACTAATCCAATACAAAGAGAACCCAGTTGTTGGCACAGAATACACTGAACTCGCGGCACTGGTTCACACAAGATTTAATTTACAGTTACTACATAAATCACGAATGGACGTCTTCCTCATACGTTAACTAACAAGATATTTTAATTGACTTTCAAAATATCTATACAGAGCGAGGCAGCACGAATCTCGTTCGATAAAAATATTAAGAAAATATTATATTCGTTGTAAAATCATTTGGCAATTTCCGCCTGCTGACGATTATTTTCGAGGTACGATACGATAAAGACGCATCCGGAATATCTCGGAAAAATGCCTATAAATTATTTAACGAAAACAAAATTCATTCGCGATATTTTCACTCAGGTATAACTTCACCTTAGTAGAAACTAGCCCAACACTTGACTATTTCTTGGTAGTTCGCGAAATTACTTTTTCACAAGAGAAGACACGAAAGACGCGTGCTTCTGCTTCGATAGTTGTAGCTGAACTCTCCTGAGTGCTGAAGCGAAAAAGGTAACTTCCAACCCCCCAACAGGGTGGAACTAACAGATAATTGGTTGATCAACATATCGGGTGATCGGACAACCAATAAAATAATGCAAGAAGGGTGTGATTTATATATAAATCTTGTCTATGCTAGTAGACAAGGTGTAGATTTATAGTTTTAAGACTAATAAAACCAAAAGATAAAAGTATAAAATTTTCTGAATCGCAAAAATGAAGTCTGAAAAATATAAATTCAGAGGTAATTTCCTTCTATACCAAGCCCCAATACATCTCTAATTTAATATTAAAAAAACATTTTTATATAACAATTCTAAAAAAATTTAACGTTCTCAAGTCATAAATATAGACAATATCAAGGGACATTGAACCAAGGGAGAAAAGATTGAAAATAATAAAACGATATATCGTTATTTACAAGCATAAACAAATTATTAAAGGAAAGTTCAGTAATTACTGAATTTTTCTAACAATGTAAACGAATGTACATAAAGCTTTAAGATATGTGCGTTATAAAAAGTTCTTTTCTTCAAGAATATCTAAAACCCATAGATGCAGGCCGTTTTGTAAATATTATTAAGAAAAGTACGGGTCTTTCAATCATATTAATTTACTGCATTTAAAAAAAATTTAATTACAGTTTATTTACAAACAGTGTATTATTTAATACAGAAATAAAAAAAACACTACTCGTGTTCACACACAAAACAACCAAATTTTTTATTTTACTAATACAGGCTTTCTGCTACTATTCCTCTTTTTTCTGTTACGAAGGGAATTACAAAACAATCTCAGAGTTAAGTAATACAAAATCTCAATAAGGCTTAAAGCACTAAATCCCAAAAATAATCCCAATATACCTCCAGTATTTGCTGAAATCATAATCATTACATTACAATAACAACAATTAGGATGTCAAGATTCTAATAATTATTTCTTGGAATAAAACTTACATAAAAATTCCGAAAATCCGTATAGTTCACTTTTTGTAAACTTGCTAAACTGAGTGTTCACAAAGTAAATGTGTACTACCAGCATGTTTTCCCTACAATAATATTCTACTTGAATATTAACTGATACACTACAGAAATGTAGACACAGTGGGTTTCAGATAAATATGAGACAATCTTTCTAGTGCGGAGCAACCTTTGGATTATAATTAGTTGACAGTATGGGATATTGATTGTTCCTTGTCCCAGATTTATATGAAAATATGTGTACTTACTGGAAGTATTCTATAGATTCATTTTTAATAATTTCTGCTTTGATTTTAAATGCATCCATAATTTTCCCATATGACATAGACTTCTCATAATCCAACTGAAAGCACCCTGGTAGACAATTACATTTTTTCCTAAAATTCAAATAAACTTAAGCATTAAGTATTTTTCTTTTACCCTTCAAAATGGAATGTAAATTTTAACTTTTGCGTGCTTTCATAATTTTTAGGTAAATACTTTAATACTCACTCTTCATCTGAAGCTAATTGTTTAAGATCCATCATTTCTGCAAACCAATAAAGAATAATGTAAGTATGAAGTCGTTTTTCAAAAAGTATAGATCTACCTCTCACATTATCGCTGCATTCTTCTTGCATCTTACTGCAAACTTTAGTTGATGCGCTATCTAATTACATTACAGATTTTATTAAAAGTATTTCAAATAAAAATCTTTTGTCTGTACTCACTTGGTAGATAATAAGGAACGCATCCGCAACGCTCCAGCGTTACGTTTGTTAAGCATTCCATTTTGCAGTTAACTTTAGTGTATGTCCTATAAAGTGAATGTTGTTATAAATTTAATTTCTAATAACTACAGATTTACGAAGTAATCCTACTTGTAGTATTTTAAATATCTTTCATCTGTGAAATAGCAGTGACGTTTACCAATTTCTATTTCTTTCAAGGTATAAGTAGCATCATTAATAATTGGTTTAAAAACAACTCGTATTTCATCTCCTGGTGGTAACATAAATGCGAAATCTGACATTTTTGGAATCTCTGCTGGATTATGTAACAATACCTGCAAAGTTTTACTGAATATATTTATTGACAACAAAGACTTGAGCAAAGACAATGATGGACACCGATGATTATAAGCAGAATTATATTGTGGAAGCTAAAACTTGCAACCCATTTCTAGACAAATCTGCTACACGTGTAACAAATACAACAAAGACAACACAAATTTTTTGTTGCACACAAGACCGCAGGTGTGCTTTTGGCTGACAAAGAACTGGAACTAGTTGTTAATAATAAATAATAATTATCGTCCCAGTTAGCATTATGCTAAATCTCGTTTATCATTTATTATAATAATGTATATAAAATTATTCCGTTCCAACATTATAAGATGCAAATTGTATTTTGCATTTTATATCTCTGTAAATATTTAATTTTCCCTTCTTCGATAAATGTTATTCGCCCCCAATAAAGTCAAGAAATAGAATATTTGTACCTTTCTCGCTTCCTCTGCTGCGATTAAACACAGTACAGATTTTTTAAAATTTAAATGTATCTCTATTTTATTACTTCATTTTTCCTTATTCCGAGAATTTTGTGGTTAATATCAATGCAGCAGATACATAAATCAAGCTTCTTGACACTAAATGCAAATTAGCTTAGCCGTTACTTGCGGTCAAACACGTAGGAAAGAATAGTTTCTCCACCCTTCGCGTTTACCAATACAGGCAATTCTGTCGTCATCAGCGCGAATCATTTTATCGAAGGAAACCGACGCCGCAAGATGGCTTCCGTTTAACGCCTCTTCTCGCTTGAGAATCTTCAAAAAAAAGTCGAGATTGAGCTCTCGACAAGAACGCGTTGCATTCCTTCCGTTCTCTAATAACTGGAGATTTTTCTTTTGGGAATTTTTGAAGTTGCGAGATCTAATAGTTTGGATAAAGCTACCGAGGTTATATAATTTAACCTGAACCGATCATAGTATTTTGGTCTTCAGTGCATCGAACACAAAGATTTACCCTGGATCTCAGGAAGATATCGTCAGTGTCTCGTTACCTATTTCATATTTCAGTTTCGTAACTGAATCATACAATCTCCAGAAGGTGTTGTCGTTATTATTATTCTCGTAAACGAACTTTCCGTATCTTTCCGTCAAATATACTGTACATAGCTTTGGGAATCCCCCGCCGACAGCTGTTTGGCCCAGTTTTGGTGGTGCGTCGTCTCCAGTGCGCGACGGAGTTACTGCAGTAGTTGTGTCTTTAGTGATAGTGAATTTAAAGCCAATGTAATGTTATGTGCAAGTGTTTGCAATCATCTACGTGCTTATGTAATTATCGCAAAGCGTATTTGGATGTAATTATTCCGTATTGGGATTCACTACAATTTAGCTGTAAGTTTATTTTACCTTACCTATAAATATATTTCTTAAGAAGAACAATCTGTGCGTTTCTTAATACAAAGTGAGCTGCGATGTTATTGTAAACCTCGCAAGTATTTGTTGTTTTTTATTTAACTTAAAATATAAGTAAATATTTTAGATTATGGAAACCTAGTGGTTAAATTCTAAAGTTTAATGAAATTACTGAGTCCGTTAAACGATATTTAGCAACAGGCCAACTGTTCGCTTGTCGAATTGTTTACGTTTAAAACTTTATTTTTTATTAGTATCAAAAGAAAACGAATGCTTGTGTTGCATTCGTCATCACTGTCATATTTTTTTTAAATATTGTACAGCTTCATAATTAGTATTTCTTATTTGAATTTAACTAAAGGAAGGAGCTTATATATCTTATTTTTATAGTCTTTAAACTTTAGGTCAGTAAGTTATCGACCTTTCTGGTCTGAAACGCACATTACTTATATATAACCATTTATCGTTTCTTTCTCTTATGTTTATGTAAGAGTTTATATTTACGTTTGTACCTAAAACTTAATGTTTCCTGATTGTTTCGTTTTGTATTTACTTTCGTCTTGCTCTTGCGAATTTGTGCATACTTGTTCACTGAACATTACGTGCGTTAATATATGTTTTGTTATGATTTTAAATGTCGTTTGTTTGTGGCAACACACGTGAAAGGTTCTGTTTCAGAAAGCATAAGGCTTTGGAAAATTGCCGTGGGACTCCATCTGCACACTAGAGATAAACAAACGTTATTCAGTAAGTATTGTGTTATCGATCAGCAGGAGGACCCTTTTGCTGATCCCGTAGACCGGAGCAGTCGATCAGTCTTAGGATCAGCTGTTCATTTATATAGGTCAAAGTTAACTAAGACTTCCGTTATCGTTTTTTGCCGCGGGCCTCTTTATGACCGCGGCCCAACCTCCGATAAAACCGAGCAAGTCGTTTCTTAAGGCATACCAATATTATTTTATGTTACGTCATTTCTCAGGGTCATTAAACCCATTTTTACACGTAACATAGTATATAAGTACAGAGCACCTTGTAGGAGCTCAGAATTACTTGATCTTTGAAATGCAAATCTTAAGTATACATCTTACCTTAAATCCAGCACTGCTACTTGAAGAACAGTAATAATTTTTGATATTTGTATCCAGTACTAATGAAAGTCCCAGATGAGCACCAGGACCTACGAAACATCTTTTAAGAAATGATGAAAAATAGAAATAAAAATACCCAGACATAGCTTTGTATAATCTACACTCCTAACTTCAAAATAAATAAGATCTATGTGCTCTATCAAATATGAGTCAATCCCTGTTCTCTTTAAGCATTCTATCTTAAAGTTCTATTAGGTAACTGTAACATGTAACATTTATAAAAAATGCAAAACTATACTGACCTACAGATCTGAAAGGAAATACGTCGTATGGAGCGTCTTTATCATAGCCACGTTCTGGGTTCCAATCATCCACGTGAGATTTGTTTAAATTGATTTTGGAAGAGTTGAGAGTATTTCTGTATCCACTAGAATTAATTTTATATATGTATTGCTGTGAATTTTCTCGATATGCAAACTTAAATTAATTTTAGGCATTTCTGATTCTATTAAAAATTTGATATAAAAAGGATCTTAGCGTAGCTTATAGAAATTAAGAACTGAGTACCGTCAGAATACCATCATCAAAGAAAAAAGTGGCATTAATCAATAGTGAAACTATTCATAGTCAAGAAACTTATGAACCTAGTTACTTACGGATTTCTCAAAATATATTCCACTGGTAACTGATTAAAACTGCAACATAGTCCTTCGTCGGTTAAAACCGGATTAAATAATTGATCACATGCCATCTCTGTTAAACGCCATTTGCACATTCGAAGCATTCTTTCGCAAGGTTGTCCTACCTACAATAATATTTCACATTTACTAAAATTACAGTAAGTAAATATTATAGTACCCTTGACATAAAGTTTACAACATTAATCCAACTTCCAGTGTGATTATCCAGAACACTTTTAGACGCTACCGAATCAAAATCGCACAAGTTATCCAAAAAATTCTGATCAGCGAGAGATCTAAAAATTTTTAAATTGCCTTGCTTTCATATACAGATCAAAGAAACTTACCCGTTTCTTAAGATCTGTTCAGCTTCGCTCTTCTTTGCTGCATTCATATTACATATGGTAACAGCCGGAAAAGGAATCGATTCTACTGATGTTGGATTTGGATTCATAGTAACAATCATGGGATTGATATTGTATTTTATGTAAATGCTGCTTATAAAATAAACTGCACCACTAACAGCAAGCACAAATGCAATTAGCCAAAAGAACCTAGAATTAGTTATTAATTATTTGTTAAAATCCGTGAAGTTTTTTCTTTTATTATTATTATTAAATATGCACAATTACATTGTACAACCTTTACTGTCCATAATACTTTGCCCTAGGTTTATGACTATCATAAGACCTGCAGACAGAAGTCGAGTTTGCTCAAGTGGTTTATTAAGTACTTTTAAGGTTTTTATTGTCTACTAAGTTTTTAAATTTTTCTTTTATAAGCAGACCCAGTCTCGTTGGTTTTTAGACAAAGATAAGTAGTCTTTTAGTGAACACCACCACATAGTGCTTCGACTTACCTTTCTCCATAGGATATAGTAGTATCACCCACATATTTCAGTCCATGCAGTGTAGAGTTTCTCATATATCCTTCAACACCTTTTAAGACTGTTTGACATTCAGATTGTGTTACAGCTACATTTTTAGCTTTCGATTCCTCTCTAGACATTACATTAAATGAGATATTAGCATATCATAATTACATGTTAAGTATAACTAAAAAGAATTTTGCTGTTGCTTTTATTGAATTGATAGTAGTAGTTATACCTTTTGTAAGTCGAAGACCAACGTTTTGTAGCAACATATTGCGGAGTGGTATTAACCATAAATATATGTTTGGGATTATGTTTATAGTTATACAATGATGGGCCTTGAATGTTACTGAAATTTCGTTTCATTCCTCTCCTATATTTATCTCTACTGTAGAGACTTGAAACCACTACTTCTATCTACCAAAACTTAAAATGCAATCACAGAATTCTATCTACTAATTCAATCACTCTCGTAGAATACATATTTAAAATAAAAACTACGCATTTTAACAAAACATTCGTTTTCGCTTACATTACTCTTAATTAATAAAACAAACTATAAATTAAATTCGAATTTTGTTTTCTAAACAGTATAGCTGATCAATATAATTAGATTTGATTTGTGTGTAATATATAATTATTAACCAACCGTCCTGTATGACAGTAACAAGGCTGCTACCGTCTGTAATTTAATTAATTAATCATCACAACATTGACTTAGTCTTTTAATATGACTGATTTAGTTATTTGGAAATAAACCTATGATTTTGGAAACACGCAACGAATAAATGTATACTTTTTAATTAGATTAATGAGCTAGTAGTTATATTTTGACATCTTTGGTTTTTAAAAATTTATAACTTATAAAGTAGTCATTTGTAACTAATACCTACCTTCTACCTAATTGATGTATGTATTAGAGTTAATTTACAACAGTAAATTTAGTTCTTATTGAAGCTGTTTCCTGATCAAGAAGCCTTCTTCCATCTTAAGTCTTTTCTCGTGTAACAGTTCTTTTACTGGACGAAATATACCTAGTATAACAAGCGATCATTAAAATTTCAGTTCAGTTCAGTATTGGAAACTTTTGATTGTATGTACGTTTTTTAATAAACGGTTTCTAATACGATATGATATGATATATCAAGATTAAGGAAAAAGATCGTTTGATAAGGTCCCTAAATGAAAATTCCAACAATTTAATTTACTATGCTACAAACGAAGAACTGTTCGATATTGTTCATTCGGCGCATATAAATATTGGATATGGAGGTTGAAATTAAAAAACAAATATGCTAATATAACTTTAAAAACAGTTATAGTGTACATGCGACTCTGCACTGAATGTCAAAAAAATCAAATCATCCGAAACGTGGATTAGTAGTTAAGCCGATTTCACATACCTGTTTTAATTCTCAAGCCCAAATCGATCTAATCGAGACCATCTGATTTATTAGAAATCTACTTGATTTTTGGGGCACCAGCCATTCTACTCTCAGCTAACTCAGATTTGTGAACTCTGTAATAACACAGTTACATGTTATGTAGGGAGAGATCAAAATTCTTAACGGCCACAGTCAGAGCCAAGGCTCTGGAAATGTTGGCAATTTAGTTGTCCCAGAATCAGTGTGCTGTCTGGCTATCTGTACTTACATTTATACAGTCTTAGAAGAATTGAGCTCTTCATTTAGGTGTGTATTCAGATAAACTTTAATGATTTAGTTAACGTTTACTAAGTAATATTAATTATTTTAGAAATAGACAGGTCCCCCTACAAAGCGATTTTTAGATGCCCTGCTAAAGACGATTTAAAGTCTTGAGGTATTCCACAAGATGAAATTGCTAATATTAATTCAGAAGAAAGTGTAACAACTTAATACAGAGTTGAGACAATTTTGTAACTGTAATGAGGTTCAGTGTTTACTCAATGGAATTTCAACGTGAAGATACGAATCAAGATGGAATGAAATTGCATTTAACAAGACATATGCGCTGACCACGTGGGTGCTTCGGGGCTCGAACGCTCACGATCGTTCTGCTATACCAATGGCGAAAGATTCAGGTAGATACTTAACTATAAAGTTATTTTATATTTTATAAATATTGAGCACTTACAGAAATTTTATAAAGTCAAAGATTATGCAACAAGATAACATAATGACAGCAAGGAAACGGTAAGGAGAAAGTTGAAACAACAAGCAAAGAAAGTGATGAGATTGTGTAATAAGAAGTTTTCTGAAATTAACATTCGTGTTCCAATTTCGGATGTGTGTCGGGCTCGAGGCACTTCAAGAAACATTCTGGCAGTAGTTACTAATAAAGGAGACAACTTATACGAGCTGTGTACTATCAATGGGGTTCTCAAGCACCGATATACCCGAGTTGAATTTATATCTAATTTTTTCAAAGAGAAACAGATAAATTTAAGAGAAGCTGTTGTTGAGAAAGCTTTTACAAGCGTTAAATGCAGAACTAAATGTAACAGCAAAAAATGCACTTGTCGCAACGCTGTCATTATATGCGATTCCAGATGCCATGGGAACCTCACTTGTAGTAACCTATTAACCCACCTCAATAGGCTGTAACGACTATGACCGCTTATTAACTACATTTACTATATTAAGCGTAACATATACAAATCTAATAAATAGCCCCGAAAATTTCCACAAGCTGGTGATTAAACGGAACAAAAAACCGATAAGGGCTGCTACGCACAGGATACGCTTGCGATCTCTGGAGTTCAAAGTTGTTTCCCAAGAATAAAAATCAAATTAGCCCAAAAAGAAAAGAAATATAAAAAAACTTACCCCCATTATCATTAAGGCTTTCACTTCGGAATTACACTACCATCTACATAACTAAACCAACAAAAGATTAAAAAATCACTACAACTCATAAGACTACAGCACACTAAGCACTAAGTTTCCTCGTAAAAGATGATCCCCCAGGTGCTGGTGTGAAGGAAAATTTACAAAAAAAGACATCCAGCCAAACCAGTGACACAGGCACGAATGCCTGTTGGATCTTCACCAAGTCAGAGCTGGAAGCGGGCCTCTTACCATTAACCAAGCTTAGTGAAATTTTATAAGATGATTGGGGAAAAATTCATTTAACTTCTCTCATTAAACGGTAACCTCTAAATTAGAAATTTTACTACTGGATTGATAAATTATAAAAATGGAAAATCAAAGGGTCTTATCAACCACGGACGGAAGAAGCAAAAAAGTTTTTGCAAGAAAAGAAATCTTAAATTATATAAAAGACCTTTAAATTTAATTACTTAGCCAGAGGTTAACTCAAGTTGAAGATAATGACAAATTTGTAAAGGAATAAAAGAAAAGTATGCTAACTTGAATTAATACAAATAAGATTTTATAAGAACAATATTAATGAGTTCCAAGACAGAGACTAATTTAAGCTGAAATAAAACGATAGAAAAATAAAATAGGAAATAAAATATAAGCAATTCTACCTAAGACGTTTTCAGGGTAACAGAGATAAGATCTAAAAACAACAGTTAGATTTTTTCCAATACAAAACGTAAATAACTGAACTGAGAATTTATACTGCACGTCCCACGGTAGTTCGTAAAATAAAAATGTTTCCAAATCATTTAATCACTTATGTTAATTACAAAATGAACCAACTAGAGATAACAATCACTACCTAAATAAGCGCCAACAGGAGTCAAAAGATGGCAATCCGTGGTAGGAAAATGACAAGATCGCAATAGTATCGACATTTGTTGATTACTTTTGAATTTTAGGCATATGGTAGCAACGAAGTTTACTTGTCATAATATTTTCAACGAACTTCGAAGGAGTCGTTACTGAATTTGCGAAGTCTGTCTGTCTGTATGTCTGTACGTCCGCATTTTTTGTTAAATTCTGAAATTTTGACTTCAGATTTTGATTCTACATCAAAAACTAAAGACAGGTGGTATCTTCGTTTTTTGATAACTCTTCGGGAACATGGTCAAAATGGCTGCCGAAGTCTGAAAAAAGTAACAAAATGGAGTTCGTTGTGGTTATGCTTTGCATTCCCAGCTGTTTTTCAATGATGTGACTTTTGTGCCACATTGTCAAGTGCAATTCTCATCATAACTCAGAATACTCCAAAAATATGAGATTTTCATTCTTTCTAAGTAAAAATTCGTATATCACAATAACATGACAAAAATAGAAATTAAAAAAGTGACTTGCGCGGATTTTGTTTGATAGTGACGATAAGAATATAAAAAACCCAAGGTACTTGCTTTACTTGATGTTCAGACTGAAAGACGGAGGTGCCGCAGAGCCTGGAATGGCCTTTCTTAATCGTTTACTTTTGCAACCAATAGCGGCTTTACACCGTCACCATTTGCGCCCTTGAAAGAGAGGAGGGAAAACTGTCTGGATTATAGAGTCAAGAATCAAAGTGTTTTTATTTTAACAAAAGATCGATTTTGCTTGAAATAGATTTTACATTTGATATTAAAATCTAGACTACGAATCAATCTGCCTACTTTTATAATCTCTTTTTCCAAATTGAGAATATAAAATTTTTCTTATAAAGGTTTTTCTTTGTTAATGGAGTACGTGTTTATTGTCTCTTATTGTTATAGTTTCAATTGTCTTTTTTAATTGATACTTTTAGTGAATATCTTAGTGTCAGGGATATAGTTTAGGTAGCAAGTTTTTTTTCTAGACCCTAGGCCATCCTTTTTCTTTCTAAGGAAAATCTCATTTTATCTAACCAGGCCTGATTCCTACAATTATTTTTCTTTGCAAGCCTCGTTTTGCATTTTTCGTTGATAAAAACCCCAGTTTGGTGCATCTTTTTGTCCGCTATCGCTCCAATGAAGTTGAACCAATTCCAGGGTCGTAGTTGCTATTCGAGAAATCTTGAGAATTCTAATCCTTTCTAGTCTTAGAGAACTTCGTTGATTGGTTTTCGTTTAGGTTTCCTGGTAATTAGTATTTTCGATTCATCGGATTTATCTCCAAATTCCCACAGATAAGCATAGCTCTTTCGTCATACGTTCTGGCTGATTAGTTTCGAGGTGATGCTCTTGCTTCACCTTTGTTGTTCAGGGTCCTACGGTCCCATCTTCGTCACCACTTAACTTTGTGCTTATAATATAGCATTTATTAAATTTAAATCTCTACGGGTGTAAAGCACTTTTATGAATTTTGAAAGTAAATTAACGATGTATATTTTTTTTCGTATTTTTCACTTCAAGTTACTTAATTTGTAATTATCATTAACTAATTATCTCATTTTCTTTGTTTGTCTATGAAATTTAAACTAATCTTTATCTCATATGAGATTAGCGTTTGTTTCTAATTTTTAATAAGGAGAAAAACTATTAAAAATGTTTTTGCGTGTGCCCGTTTGGTTTCTTTGTAATAGCTACTAGTTCTTTCCTACTGAGCTACAGATGCTAATGCTAAATACTTACTTACTATTTTTTCCTAACTTTGTTTTTAAAATTATTCCTGTGAGGTAAAGATTACTGTTGCGGTTATTTACTTGCATTTAAAAGTTTATCAGTCTTTAACATTTATATAAATTTTTGCAACCTATTTGTTTATTTTAATATT
>VTPC01008786.1:63856-101853 GCA_011009095.1 Ignelater luminosus | reverse complement strand
TTATTTTAAAAAATACTTTTCAATTAGGTTTGCAAATCTAATTTGAAATTTAAATTTCATTATTAGTATTCTGCAACCAAAATTAGATCAACTTTTGTTTTTTTTTTTATTAAAACTTGTTCGACTAAAGAAATTTATAATGTGGTTTGGAAGTGTAACGAGGTAAAGTTTTGTTACTTATTATTATTAGAAATTGTAATTGGTTTTGAAACCTACAAAATTTATGGATGAAGTAACATTATTTACAAAATACCCAGTTTTTGTTGCACTTTCAATACCTTAACCTAGAGAAAGAAGAAGCTAATAGAGGAAGTCAAATATTTGATTAATTTTATTAATAATCAGAGATCAAACTAATGCGTCATGGCGTATACTTTTCTAGCTTCTTTACCCTTGTAGTTTCCACAAAAAATCTGTAAAATTCACGAATAGGATGAATATGGCAGGCTATATAAATTACAAAGACTTGAAGAGACAACTAATTTAAAAAACGCAGGTTGATACCTATTTACTCTATCGATTGGGTAATGAAGACTAAAAAACGCACTTACTAAATAAAACAAGAATGAAATAGCCCTACACTTATTGCTATTAGGCAAAGCTACCCTATCTCGTTAGAAATTCTACTCGCATGTTTTATTTCATTTGTGGAAGCAGCTCCCATGTTGTGATGCTGTAACAACCCAAAGTTAATGTAAATATTTCCAAAATAGAATGTCATGAATTGTTATGTATATTGCAAGTGGAGTTTACATTACACGTCAACTGCTTCGCATGTAATAATAACATCACTGTTGAAGTCCCCAAAAATTTAATTAGTTTTAGAGAAAACATTGACCGCTAGGATTATTCAGTTTACTTTATAATGAAAAATACTGCAACTAACTTTCTGGTATATAGATGTCTCCAGAGTTTTGGACAGAGTAACTTTTAATTAGCAGTATGTTGGTTACTCTTTTCTTGAAATGTGCTTTATGTAGAATCTGCCAGTAGAATACTATGATGCTTTAATAAATTTTCTGTTAAAGCTAGAGAGTAAGACTATTTTAATAATGAAACCGCATCCGTTTAATGCAAAGGAAGTTGACGGGCTTTGGAAAAATGTTGGCAAAAGATTGAAATGCACTGAAGGGGCCAAGAAAGTCAACGAGAAATTAAATCCCACAGAAGAAAAGTGAATGCAATTTCGTAACAAATTTCTCTAGAGATCATACATCAGTTAGCTACATATTTATTTATTCTATTAGATTTATGCACTCTTACTATTAGTTTTATTTCTTTCACTTCCTGACAATTTCTGTTTGTCATGTCGCTCAGACTCGAGCACCATTTTGTTTTGCAGTTTACCTGCCTTTTTAAAAAATATGTTTAATTTTCTCAGACTTTTTGATTATATACGTATATTTCTCTTCCGTTCAACAGATTTATTAGGCGTTATCAGCTTGACTTTTTTTGCGATGCCAGCTCTTGTAGAAGATCCGAGCAGGTATATCCTTGATTATAATCTAGATGTCTCATTTCTTCTTCAAATCAAATCGTATTTAACAACACCCAAGAGTGACAGTTCACCCCCGTTATGATCTCATCATTTTCATCTTTATTGTCATCCAATTCAATATTTTGTTCCACCATGTGTATATAGAGTAGCTGTAGTGAAGTTCTAAAGGTTTTAATAAAATTTTTGCTTTAAGGAGCCAAAACATTGTTTTATGGTGTTTCGAGCAGATGCGTACTGCAAATTGTATCTGGATTTAGATGTATTTGGTACAGTACCTAAATGGTTTTCACTCTACCATTCTTCGAGTCCATTGGTTATCTTACGTTTGTGCTATGTGACCCGCCCAGGTTCATCTCAATCTACAAAGTTGTCCTGCGACGTCGGTCACTTTTGATCCGCTTCGGATTCCTTCATTTGCTATCCTGTCTCTTAGATTGATGCCTAGCATTCTTTTTTCTATGGATCGTTGTGAGACTTTGAGTTTATTTAGTATTTTTTTGTTGAGAGCCCATATTTCCGTACCATATGTGAACACTGGGTGTACGCATTAAACCAGCACCTTTGCCTTTAAGGTGTTGGGTAGGTTTGATGTAAATATATCCTTCAATTTGCTGCTTTTGTTCTTGGGAGTTCTGATTTTAAGTTGTCTTTGGAGAGAGTGATCTTTTGTCCCAGATATTATATATATAAATCAGTTTTCTGTAGGGCTGTGTCATCTACATGCAGAGTTGCAATATTTTGTTCTAAATCTTCGTTAGTCATAAATTTTGTTTTTAATATCTTTATCTTTAGTCCTATTTCTTTGGATTCATTATTGAGTTCCATTAGCATTTGTTGTATCTCTTCTCTGTTGATCGCGATCAGTATGATATCGTCGACAAATCTCAAATGATTTAAAGATTCTCCTTCATTCTTTAAGTCTTTTTCTTCCTAATTAAGTTCCCTGAACATGTCTTCGAGGGCAAGCATAAACAGTTTTTGGCAAAATTGTATCGCCTTGTATGACTCCTCTGCCAATTTTGATTTTGTTCATCATTTTTTTTAGAATTACTTGGAAAGTTGCTCTCTTATAGATGTTCTGGGTTAGCGTTGTGTGTTTGTGATCTATTTGGCAGTTGCTCAATGAGTTTAGACTTAACCAGATTTCTATAGAATCAAAAGTTTCTTCATAGTCCACAAATGCCATTCTGAGGTTTATATTGAATTCGTTCGCTTTCTGACCTAGTGTTCTTGTTGTCTATGGGTGATCTAGCGTGCTAAAACCTTTTCTGAAATTGGCCTGCTTGCGTGATTGGAAACTGTCCAGCTTATTTGTCAGTCTTTCCGTTATTATTTTTGTAAATATTTTGTATAGTACAGAGAGTAGGCTTCGCCAGCCGCTCTTCCCTCTGGCACCTTTTTTAATGATTAAGTATTTCTTCTTTCGCGATATCTGAAATTTCTTCAGACCCTACGTTTCTAACTAATTATCTTTCCGAGTTGCTTTTAGTTTCAGCTGGATTTGCTTTGCTTTGATGAAGAGCCTTATAGAATTTTCTTGTTGCTTTATTTATGTCGTCTGTTTGTGTTGTAACTTTGTTATTTGGTTTTGTCAATTTTATAATATGCGATCTTTCTTAGGCTAATTTCATTTTTGTTCTTTTTAGGTTCTCTGCTTTTTCTAGAGTTTCTTGAATTTGTTTATTTCTGTGGTTTCTTATACCTGTTCTCGCTTTGTTTCTTGCTGTTTTGTTTAGTTCTGTTATTTCTATCATATTTCTGCTTCTTGACTCTTGCACCAATTTCCTGCGTTTTCGGAATAGGTCAGTTTTCTCCTCGGCCAGTTTCTGGGTATTCTGTTTTTCCCAAAATGCTGTAATTTGTGCTGAATCTATAATATGCTGATTTATGTGTGTGTTTAACGAGTCTAGTGGTTGTGGTGTTTCTAAAATTTTATGCTGCTTGAGTTTTCTTTCATATTCCAGTATTTTTGTCTTCAACAGTTCGGTGTTTATCTTCTCCTGTTTTGGCTTCAGGATTTTGGTTCTTTCTTTCTTTGTGTTGAAATGTATTTTTCCTCGTATTATTTTGTGGACGCTTGCCATATTTATGGTGTTTATAGCTTGTGACTCTAAAACTGTGCTTCTATTATTAGTTATAATGTAGTCTATTTCATTCTTCGTTATACCGTTAAGACTCTAACTCGTCCAGCGTCTACTATTCATTATTATGCAGGTTTTCTCTCTTATATAGTTAACTAATGTTGGTCCTCTTTCACTACACAACAACTTAGAATATTTTAAAGTTAAAAGATGATCTTCTACACTGTAAATACCGCGATGTAATTAATAAGAAAAAACTTATGTTTTGGAGAATTGTTTTCTTGAATTGCAAATTAGGGCATTAACCTGATTATCTAGAAATCTGAAAAACTCCACTATATTCTCAAATGCATTTTCTATGTTTTACACAAATTTTAGAATAAAATTCTAATTAAAACTATATCATAAGAACTGCCCTATGAATGTGAGGAGAGGTATTACTTGCTAGAGTCTTGTATAGGCCCAGCCCGGGCCGACTGAAGACATACCTGACGTGACCCAAAAAAGCTCGTAACTTTTTGATCGGCCCGAACGATTCAAAAGGCCCGACAAGCCCTACCAGCTCGACAGACCCATATGGCCTGACAGGCCCGAGAAGTCTGACAGGATCGAAAAAATCAAAAGGCCCGATATACCCGAAGGGCAAAGATATCCAAAAGGCCTGACAGGCCCCAGAAGTTCAAAATGCCTGATAGGCTCGAGAGACCCACACGGCCCGATAGACCCAAAGGGCCGAAAAATCCAAAAAATCCGACAAGCCCTAACAGCTCAACACGACTGAAAGACCCGAAGGGCCAAGAAATATAAAAGGCCCAATGTCCCCAACGATCAGATAGACTTGAAAAATTCAAAAAGTTCGACAGACTCGAACGGCTCAACGGACTCATATGGCCTGATAGGTCCGCCGGCTTGCGAAATCCAAACCGCCCGATAGATCGGAGGAGCCCAAAAGGCCGAAAAGTCCAAAAGGCTCGATCACCTGCAAGATCTAAACGGCCCGATAGATATGATATATTTCATGTTAATTTAAAGGAAGTTAGCTCTGTTTTATAAACATCCTAAATAAGTTTTAATGTTCGTCAAACTGATTTTACAAAAATTAATTTTTTTTTGACCTCATGAAGCACATCCTGTTTATTCTTGAGTCTGTGCTCAGTGCAAAAACTAAAAAAAAATAGTTAATCAGTCTGCATTTCCTAGAAAAAATTTTGAAGGTGATGCTGGGTAACACCTTTTTTGCGATATCACGTGGAAAGGTATCTTGCCATGGAATTGGAGGTGCCACTAGAAAATTAACCATAAAAGTTAGTTTTCAACCGAGACAGATCCCAATCACAACACTTAAAATGCTGTTTGACTCTGCTCAGAAGAACATTGCTAATATTAATTTTGAGTTTATTTCTAATAACTACAGTAAAGCTAAACATGAGTTTTTGCGATTTTGGTAGAAAATGTAACTCCGATATATAGTATGCTACATTTATTTTTTCGTCCCATTATCATAAAATTAAAGGTCAGTTTATTGAAGGTAAATTAAATATTTAATTGAAATTAAAATTTAATTCTAATTAAATACAAGTTTTGATAATCTGATTTGCCAGAATTTGGCTGTATCCTAGCAACAAAACCGAATTAAATTTAATTCCCGATTAAGTTTTAATTCAGCTTTTTTAACCTGGCGCTAAATGTTTAACGATTCTTCTTTGAAAGTGAAGGAGAAACATTGTCTAAACTCGATTCTGTAAGCAATGTTTTTTAATGTTGAAAGATGTAATTTGCGGTTTCTTTTTTAATAGCATCTAGTTGTAGATAGTGCTTAGAAATGTGGCCTATTTCTAATTAATAATTAAATAGAAGGATGTAATTGCATTCTCTGTGCATTTCACGCTGCTGCAGTGCTATTTTGTCTTTGGGCGCACGAAATTCAATAAGTAATTACTGACTAGCTAAGAGGAATTCCATCTTGATATTCTTTTTAAATGATCACTTGGCTATATGAATCTTTAAATCAAATTTGAACATGTCAGCTTTTGAAATCGCATTAGAAACAACAGAATTTATACCTGGAGTAAGTTGTTATTCCTTTTAATGAATGTATAATTAACAAAGCTTATTTAATCGGTAATATGTGATTGAAGACGATAATACAATATCGCTGCTGATGTGACACTGTCTTCTTCGAGATCAACAAGCAGCTTCGCAACTACTGCAGAGAAGAGGAAGATGCACTCGCAAAAGATGTATAAAGCAGATAATGATGTCATACTGCTCACTCAGGTGACGAAGCAACTCAGAGCAGTAGTAGGCGCATTAAATCATAAAAGTGTATTTCTACAAAGAGTTAGGGCCTTTTTGCTTTGCAGGACAGTTTAGATCTACAGGTACATGTGCAAATCTCTAATCCAATCAGATTGATTTATAAAACTTAGGAAATAATACATACGCATGTAAAATATTCTCGCTTTTGTTACTTGCTAGTCAAACTTTTCCCCCCTTGTATTCTTATCCTCTTACTCAATACAGGGTGTCTCCAAAAGGTTGGGACATAGCTTAACTGTAGACTCCTGGGATAAAAATAAGAAGATTTAACCCAATTTAACTATATCCAAAATCGTCTTGTTAAGTTGGTACAAGGCGTCAAAGTTTTTTGAAAAAAAAATTAATTTTGCGTAAAAAATAGTAGGCTTTAATCGATTTTTATAATTTTTGATATGACCTGTTTTGTGACTATAATTAAAAAGAGAAGTGAATGTAGAAAATATACAGAACTAATAAAAAATTTAAGTATGCAAATGATAGGTATATAAAACGTGTAAAAGAAGATTTAAAAACGAAAGAAGTTGAAATACTCAATTAAAAGAATCAAATAGGAATTTGAACTTTAAAGACAATAATACGACAACTACTTTTATTGACCATAATATTAATTACGCAGAAGCAATGAAAGGTCAACAAACTTAAAATTAAAATATCAAAATTAAACCCAAAGAAAGAGAAAAACATTAAGGACATGCTCAAAACGGAAACTAACCTAAAACATTGCAATATGAACATAATTAACACGAAACCGGTTGAAACAGGAGATGTTATAATAGATTGTGGAAACAAAAAAGATTTGGATAAATTAAAATTAGCAATAACTACCTCAAATTCATTGAAATGTCAAGAAATAAAGAAGAGAAATCCTAGTCTACTCTTGCCAAGTATTGATATTGATATAAAGAAAGATAAATTATTAGATGTAATAACTGAAAACAATGACTGGCTAATAGAAAAATGTGAAGTTGAAGAATATTTTAGGAATAATTTTACAGGAAAATTCAGATTTGGAAAGAATGAAAACTCAGAAAATATAGTGATTGAAGTAAGTGGAAAAATTAGCAAAATCTTCTTAGAAAATAGAATTAATTTAATCTGGTAAAGTGTTGGGCCAAAGATTAGTTATCAATCCAACAGTGCTATAAGTGTTTTGGATACGGACATACACAACATACTACATGCAGAGAAACCAAATAATATTGTGGTAAATGTGGTTCTACACAACACAAATTCAAAGAATGTAAAAGTATCACTTTTAAATGTATAGTGTGTATACGAAGAAACTCAAAATTAAAAGGTAATAACAACCTACATGATGTTAGAAGTAATAACAGTCCCTCAAAACAAAATATAAAAGAAATAATGTTAAAGAATATTGACTATGGAGTATACTAAAAATATTTTAAAATTTTAACAAATAAATTTAGGTGAAGGCAAAGATTCTGCAAGTAACTTATTAAATCTAATTAACAGTAATGGATTAGACATAATATTAATACAAAAACCACATGTTTACAGAAACAAGATTGTAACATTTCAAAATTCTTCATACAAATTCCGATAATATTAAAAATTGTATCATTGTAAAACAAAACAACATTCAAACTTGTTTAATTCAAAATTTAAGTTGTAATTTAATAACCATAATTAAACTAATATCAACAACCCCCAATATTTTTATAATTTTGGCATACCTTCCTCCGATAACGAGTACAAATTACGAAGAAGACGAATTAATAGAAAAATTAAGTAGAGTATTAGAAGATTTGAGAAATATCAAAAAAGCTAAGTTATTTTAATAGGAGGAGATTTCAATGTCAAATCAACAGCATGGGGAGGGAACGATCATAATAAAAAAGGTAGTGACATTCTAAAAGTATTTAATATTTATAACATTATAATTATGAACGATGGTAGTGGTCCGATTTTGAAGGACCGATGGGAAGCAGTTACATTGACATTACGGGAATTAGTCATGAACTTCATCATACAATGCACAATTAGGAAGTTTCCGACGAAATTACATTAAACGATCACAAACTAATACAATGGAAAATAGATTTAAACGTTGGTAAATTAAACAGCAATGAAACTTATAATAATTCAGAAATTAGATGTTGTACTAAAAAAGCAAACTGGTCAAAATTCACAATAAATTTCATAGATTCAATCAATCTAAACAAAGATCTTTTATATAATAGTGAAACAAACGCGAAAACCAAAGCTATCAAACTAAACAAAATCATCAGTAATGCTTGTAAAAATTCGATGCCTTTATTTAAAAAATTTAAAAATAGTGTTCGATGGTAGACAAATGATTTAAATATTAAAAGAAACAAAGTCAGAAAAGCTAGAAGGCTATATCGAAGATCTACAATCGAATAAAACCAGAATTAAAAAGACAATACTATATTTTACATAACCAATATAATGAACTAATAAAAGACATGAGAACGAAAAAATGGAAAGAACACTGCACTAAAAATTTTAAAAACAATCCTTGGGGAACAGCATACAAAGTAGTAAGAGGAAAACGAAATTATAATAATAATTTTGTTACAACAATCAAAAATAAATTAGGAACATATACAAATAACATTAAAGATACTGTCAATATCTTATTAAAAGAGTTTTTTCCTTCAGAAACTCTAGTATCAAAAACAACAATACAAAAATCAATAAGAAAAGCTGCTAAAGACGCACTAAAAAATGAAAATGAACCCGAAATCTCTTATTCTGAAATTTATAGAATAATTAAAAACTTTAATCCCAATAAATCTCCAGGTATTGACGGCATCACTTCTGACCTACTTTTAGAAGCATTTAAAATTAACAGTGAAATATTCTTAGACTTACAACGGTTGCTATAATCAAGGGATTTTTCCTAATTTATGAAAAATTCAAAACGTAAAATTCATACCTAAATCTGGCAAAACAGATGCGTCAAACATAAATAGTTTTAGACCTATTAGACTACTACCAACATTAGGAAGAATCTTAGACAAAATTATAAGACAACGTTTAAATTATTTTATATACAAACAAGGAGGTTTTAACAAAAGACAATTTGGATTTCAAGAGAGCAAAAACTGTATACAAGCAATAGAAAAAGTTGTTAACACAATAAAAGAATGTAAAAATAATAAAATGTATTGCGCCATTATAGCATTAGACATTAAAGGTGCTTTCAATAATGCCTGGTGGCCAAGAATTATTTGGGAACTTGAAAGAAGGGAACGCCCAACAAAATTAATAACAATTATCAAAAATTGTTTCACAAACAGATATGCTTCGATATACTTACCAAATGAAGTAGTCAATTAAAATTGAAAAAGGTTGCCCACAAGAATCCTGTTCAGCACCAATATTTTGGAATATTATATACGAAAGCATATATAGAGTTAAGCTTCCAGAAGATTCAGAAATCATAAGTTTTGGCGACGATACATTGTTAATAATATAATCTAAACAATTTAAAGATCTCATCGCACTTAATAAAATTTTAGATTGGGCTAACAAAGAAAAATTAAATTTTAATATAACTACAACGAAAGCTTTATTCATTGGAAAACATTCAAATCAACAGAAATCAATATTTTGAATGGGAGATCAAAAAATTGGTTTACAGGCACGCTTATATATTTAGGAATTATTATCGATACTAAATTAAGTTGGAAAAATCACATCAAATATGTCAGTAACAAATGTAAAGAAATCTCAAATAAATTAATAGCAGCAGCAAGATTGACTTGAGGTCTTAAAGGAAAAAATTTAAAACTACTATATGAAAGTATCATACAATCTAGTATTGCTTACTGTGCAGAAATTTGGGCAAACAATCTAAAAGTTAAAGATGTAAATTCTCTTCTCAGTACGCAAAGAATATTAACAATAAAATCGGCTAATGCCTACAAAGTGTTTCAACTTAAGCCACATTAATATTAAGCCAAGTATATAACAAATATTTTCAAAATTATCAATAATAAAGCAGAGATTAACCTACTAAGACAAACAGATATAATCAATAAACAAATAGAAGAAACATGCCTGACAATAGACACACATCCATCGTTATTAGGCAATTTTAAATTTCAGATCTTAAAAGAAAACGAGCTAAACTCAATCGAAGGCATACAAATTTTTACTGATGGATCACGTTTAGTAAATGGAGACGCAGGAGCATCGTTTGTAATTTACATAAATAACGAAGAATTTCTATAAGAACAATTTAAGTTAAATAACTGGTGTTTCATATTTCAATGTGAAATATTTGGCATTAAAAAAGCTTTAGAATATATTAAAGAAAACAACAATAAAAATTTAACGTGGAATATAATAACCGATAGCAAGTCTGTTCTATTAGCACTAGAAAACATGAAAGACCAACAACGTTACAAAAAGAAGTTTGGAGATTGTTTACAGAATTAACTAAACAAATTATTTTAAAATTTTACTGGGTTAAAGCACACGAGGGTACAATTGGAAATGAAAGAGCTGACAAGATAGCAAAAGAGGTCACTAATAATAATACAATAATCAACGTTTTTGATCAACTTCCCAAAAGTTTTGTTAAATATATAATCAAAAACATGATTGTAAATGAATGGGACAAAAGATGGAAAATAGCTAAAAAAGGACGACCAGCAGAGCATAAAATTATATCCAATTTAAAAAGCCGGAAAATAGTGGGAGAATTAAATTATTTGCTAGTACAACTAATTACAGGACACGGAAACTTTAAAGAATACGTAAACAGAATTGGCAAAATTAACAATGACGAAAGTCTCTGTTCTTGTGGACAAATTGATACAGCCACACACATAATACTAACATGCAAAAACGAAGAACGAAATAGAAAAGATGCGAAATTAAATTAATCAAAATGGGCCTAACTTGGCCGACGACTTTAGAAGACATAACTATGTTGTCTAATGAACATGACTGGTGGGAAATTTTTAAAGAGTTTTCAAACAACGTTTCAAAATTAAAGATAAATTAAAAAAATTTGAATTAATAATAGTTATTATGTACCTTGATTTCAACTCGTTCTCGTTATCGATTTATGTCTAATATTAATTAATTTGATTTCTTATCTTTAAAGATCTCTTCTTTTCTGAAATGTTGTTATACTCTTACTGTTTTAAATATTCTATTTAAAAACTATTTTTTTTAACCTACTAAGTAGATTATTTTCGTCATCATATTTTATTTCATAAATTTAACTTTTAATATTGTTTTATATGTTAGTTATGTTCTTAATTTCTTATTCTTTCACTTTGTTTAATATCTTGTTTAATCAATTAATTCTTTTTACTAACCCTGTATATAATATAAAGTTATAGAAATTTATCATTATTATAGTTAAACTAATAGTAGTGTAATACTTTTAGTGGAACACACTATTGTTAAAAACATGTAATTATTCAGCTATCAATAAATGTAGGATAAAAGTACCAATCCTCTGCCACCTAAAAGATATTTGAAGTTCAAATTCGTTTAAATTTACAACGAAATAATATTTAGCAATGAAATTTTCTGTATAGTTATGCATATTTAAATGATATACATACTCAATCGTCAAAAGTCATTAAAAGTTTAGTTTTATATGAGAAAAAAAATAATTCATTAAAACCGACACTTTGGCCTCGTAATCCGCCGTCGAGGTCCTAGTAGCCGTCCTTTAAGAAACAATTTTATGCCTTTCTTACATTTGCTCATAAACAATTTATTGAAACGAAAAGAATTTATTTTAAAAAATACATGCAAATACAAAATAAGTAATAATTAATAAACAAATGAATTTTGATTCCTACTTTTTACATGATACTCTTTAAAGGTTAATTTTTCACCTAAGTTGTTTGGACATGTTGACTTCCTAAAATTAGATTTTTTTTTGAAGAAAATAATAACCATCCAATAAATGATGGAAAGATTAATGTAAGTGCTAATCAACAAAATTAAATTAAAAAGTCGAGCAACAATAATACAAAATATCAGTATCGTGGAATAGCTACTGCACGACAGTGGCAGGCGGCGAGCGGGTGACTAGACGAATCTGTGAATACCGGCACTCTGTCTACCTTATTTTCGACATTTGTTTAATTAAAATCTAGGATTTTTTGTATTAAATATTAAGAAGGACCATTCCTTTAATTTACCAAACAAAAATGTTTACGAAAATGTCCACAAAAATGCGCAAATCTTACCTAGAATGCAACCGTTTCTCGTTAATAAAAACGCACTCAATGGCAGTCGTAGTAAACACAATCACGTACTGGCAGTAAATAAATGCTAATAATTAACATAAAACTTTTATTTACCGGAATTAATGTGACATAATCCTTAAAACGAAGGATGGTAGATAGCACAAAGCTAAAAATCTCCGTTATTTATGGTGCTATAATTTATTTATAAAACAATAATTGATTCGGTGGTGGACGGCTGGAGCTGGACGTAATTAGGTGCGTTTACCCTACTGTATATCCAAACTGATTAGATCGTCACCAAAATAATTGCTCCCATGAAGAAGCATTTGTGTTACCTAAACGTAAGGCTATTATGGTAACTTGAACTGCATTGGTTGCTGAAACAAGCTTTCCACAAGATCATCAAAGCACGCAGCTTGCTGAATTACTCCCGGTCGATTCAAATAGTCACTAAGTTGTAAGTGCTTCATTGGACAAGTATGTACATATATTAAAGGCATGCTAAAATAAACTTTTAATTATTTTAGAAAAGTTCGTTTAGCTAACTACCTCCCACAGAATTGAAACCTGTGACAACTAGGTAGCAGTAATTATAAAGCTGGAAGGGAAGTGCTGCAATAGACCATAATTTCTTATTGCAAGAGCATGGGTGTAATGTAGTGTATAAGATATATTATAAAAGATAGAGAGATAAGTTGGTATGATTTTAGGAATTGTCAGTTTGTCGATTCAGTGTTTCTTTAAGTTGCAAGAAGAAGAGAAACTTAAGCAGAAAGTTATTTCGAAATTAGAAAAATAAAATGAGACAAAAACACGATTATAAAGTATGTATTGGTGAAAAAGAACGTCTGCAATAACATTCTATAAAGAAGTAAAAATATCCAACATAAAAATTGAAATTTGTAACAGAAACGCTAAACAGTCACACTAAACGTATATTTATACTGAAATGACAGCAAATTGTGAAAATATACCTCCGGATGAAAGTTTGAACCACGCTTTCTAGCTAGAACAACTATAAATATACACATCTCAAAAATGTACGTTTTCAATGCTTCAACTTGTGGGTATTTTTACCTTAATTATTTAACACAAAAGAAAAAAAGAAGAATTCTAGAACCGCATCACGCTTTTATATGTTCTAAAAAACATCCACACAAACCTTCAATAAACTTTAACGCGAAAATGCTTGTAATCCAAGACGAATGTCAAGACAAAAAAAAAAGGTTTTCGACCCTTCTTTCTTTTTTTTCTAAACATAATCGTTCAAAAACATTCGCAATATCTGCTGTTATTTCTGAAGAAATATTCAGGGGGCGTATATCCATTTTTCGACATTTAAAGGATGTTTAGACCGCTAGCATAGACGGCTTGTAACTCGAAACGAAGAAACCAACACGAAGTTAAAATGGAATAGCCTGTGTATGCAAATGTAACGAAACGAGAATTGAACATCTCAAGGAATTTACACCGAATTGTTAATATTACATGCCATTGACATAGATATGTTATATTTTATAAGATTATTATGCGCAAGGAAAAGATAGCGATATCCATACTCAAACTAATATTTGCAACAGAACATCAAGAGTTAAAAGAATGCAGTCTACTCTGTCATATTCTGTCAATGCACAAAATTTAACAATTATAAAATTCGTTTGATCCTGGAGATGTTTCTTGATGGAAATTCAGCACGTAGTTCTGTCTTATCTACAAAGTTGGACAAGCAACATCCTTTTTATTGTTTCAGAATTCCGATTCTTTCAGGAAAAATGAAATTTTCTTTGTTTCTACATTCTTTGAGTTTTAAATATGACAATGGTATACAACTAACGATAAGTAAACGGCAACTACTAGTTATACAAAAATATTTTTTTAAATACGCTTGAATGTTTTATATTTTCCATCAAATAAAATATAAAATGAGATTTCTCTAACTAGCTAACTGATTTTATTTCAATCTAGGTCTTAAATATATAAGTTCAAGAAGCATCTACTATTAAAAAATAAAATCAAAAAATTGTTAGATATATGGGTAGTTCATAAATCGTTTCGCACAGAAGCTTAAAAGGAAAAAATAAAATTCGGTGTTAGTGACTTTTCTTCTGCAGTGATGGAAACAGGAATATAGCACATTTTATTTGATTCTATTTCAGCAACACTTTTTCTTACATATACGTAAGTGTAAAGAGAGAATTGTTCTCGTCTTTATCTCTAAATTTCAAAAGCTATGGCATGTCTCAACTGGAAACTATCTATCCTTCCTCTTTATCGGTCTCTCCAGGTTTCTTGTACCTATAAGGAGATATCGTAAAACACTGCAGGGGTTTCATGTTCTACGTTTTTTACCCACAATCAATGCTACCTTTTCTTTTTAGATTTTTTTCTTTGTTCATTACTTTTCTAGAGGCTTGTATCTGAAGTACATTATTATAGAAAATAATAAAAGAGAAAATTTCCACAGAAATTTCAAATTTGTAATTTGAGCAAACAATGAAAGGACAAATTTAGTTTTTAGTTGGGTACGAAATTCTAAAGAACACTTTATTTACTATCAATCTAATTTGTTTGCGATCAAGCAACTTGTAAACTTTCAGGAAAAATGAATAAACTTAATCGGTTTAGGTTTCATAACAGCATCAACCACTTAATTACATAGCCTAAGTATCTCCAAAAATCTGCATCTAAAATGTTTCTTTTGTACGGAAGTCTGAAAAGTGACACGATCACCAATCCAGGGTTAACGTACATACATTAACAACCAGCAGCAAACTAATTACAAACTCGAACCGTAATTTCTACGTAAAGGTCATTAAACTGTAGTGTGGTTGCGTTTATGATTACACCTTTCTGTCGCAGTCCTTTAGACGTATTCCACAACAATAAACCTTGACAGCTAACTAACCAAAACAATTGTAATTGACAGGCACAAGCGTGTCGAGTTTATATTGTTGTTAAGGTTAGAAGAATATCTTTTTTACGAGACCAAAATCGATGGTGTTTAATTAAGCTCGTAGAACTGCAGTTCTTTCATCATTTAACAGTCTCTGTAGCTGCATCAGCTTATGAGATTCCTATATTAAATATAAAAAACACCCTGTACAGTATTATATGTTTCGATAACGAGAAAATTGGTTACAAACCAGACACAGTATACAAATTTAATCAATAATGTACTAATGAAACTTAGATTATGTCATCACAGTTGATAGCTCATTCATCATAGATATACTCTCATTTCGTACAGAAGCATCCTTTATTGATTTACAGTATTTCGACATGTAAATTTAATATTCTCCTTGAATTTGTAATGACTTCCTGTTCTCCTTCATTTTAAAACTGATGAAGAAGCTGACAAATTATTATAAAATCATGCCTTCTCGTTTCTAGTAGATACGATTTAAAATTTCTGGCTGTTTAGACATTTAAAAATGCGGATGCTAAATTGAATTGACATTTCTGTGGAGTTTCGTGTATTTTTGATTTCGAATATTTTATGTGGGCATTGTTATATTGGAAAATCTTAAGAATATTTTCTAATTTATGTGCAACCATGATTTGAAAACGATCATCTTGTTGGTGATTTACTTAATGGTCCGTGATTGCTGCTTTAATAGAAGTTTTATCTGTCCTTACTAAGTGTAATGATGTGATATGTAAGCAATTCCATGCTGTGTACTGCAGTAACGACGTATAACGGGTAAACAAAAAATTTAATTATTGACAATGTGCTACCGCAGTGGGTTTTTCATCCATGCCATTTATATTCTGCTCTGCGTTTTATCTTCTCATCTAACAATAAGTATAAATTGTCTTGATGTCGTCTTCTTTAAAATAAAATATCCAAAATAGCCGAAATTGCTTGTGTAAACTTCCCTTAGACAAAAAACGGTAAAAACGCAGAAAATATCAATAGGTAGACATGCCAGAAAGCTTGAAGTGATGAAGCTTGTCTCTCAAGCTAAAAAATTAGCCGAAACAGCCCTTCAATTTTATCTACACCAGAAAGTGTTTGGTCTTTAGGCATTTCTGAATATACAGAGGGCGTCTTATAACACAACTTTCTACCCTTTTCTCACCAGTTTCAAAAGCAGTTGCCGAAGTAATTCAATCTATGCTTACTGACAGGGACTACTATCTCCAATAAGGTCGATCTAGTTCTCTCCACCAATAAACAATGGATAGTTCCAAAGCCCCCTATCCGTTTAGCGTCGCTAGAAACCAGAACAGTCAAATATCTAGGAATAATTCTGGATGACAAGCTCCTGCCGCTGCCCCGAAGGTTTCCCTTCAATTTTCCGCCACTCCGTATTATGGTCGAGGCAAAGCCGCAAAGGGTCTCATACAGAATCTAGCATAATGGCTAGTGGCTAGGAAACTAACTCTTTGCAAGAAGCGACTACGTTCCGCTGACATTTACCTTTATAAAACCATAGAGTATCAGAAAATCCTAGACTAAGGCTCCTCAAGGATCAATCCGGACTGGTCTCATCTGATATTCGGAAAGAAAGGCATTGAGGTAAGTGTCTACGAACTCATACCAAGAACGAAACCTTCTTTCTTTTTTAGGAAGTTGTAACGTTCACTTGTTGCTTCCGTTACATGTGTTGTATTTAATCTTTGTTCTTGATATGTTCCCGTATTTTTTAAATAGCTTACTCTTGTTGGAGAAGGTTTCTTTGATAGTGATGAATCCACACTGAGAGGCTGATTAACTGTTGTAGTTTCTCTATATTTGTTTAATCAATTAGAGTTGACGAACTTTTCTAACTGATTTACTTTTTGCTAGTGGGACACAGGGTATAATTCCACATACATTTAAATTTTTATAATTCTTGAATGTAGACCTTTTACAGCTGTGACTTGCAATTCTGTTTTACTGCATTAGATAACATGTTAGCAAATTGATAAGGATTGGGTTATATCACGATTCCGTAATTGTACATTTGATTTCGCATTGAATTATTACCTTGCATTATTCCCTACGTTTTATCTTTGATATTCGGATAAGTAGTCGAATGTAATTTGGTTATGTTCTCTATAATTACTGTTGGATGAATTTTATTTCACAAAGTCGTCACTTTTCGACCGGTCGTTTAAATTCTTGTTATTAGCTTTTTTGTTTTCTAAATAAAAAAAAAACTTAGGAAGGGTTAAGAGAGGTTTTTTGTTTCCTTTTCGTAGTTTATAGCAGATCTCTCTCCGTTCCACTTTTTACAGCGCTGTAAAATTTTTGGATTCTGGACTCGTGGTAAGTCTATGTCTTTTTTCTCCTAATTGTTTGTTTCTTAAGTTTGTGTTTTTTAAATTTTTGTTTTGCCAAGGTAAAATTATAAATTTTTCTGCATTTAAATTTTTTTTGCAAACTAGAGTTAAATTGTATTACACTTTATTGTATACTTAGTCGAATGGTTTAAGTGATAAGATTATTGTGTTTGCAAGGAAATTTATTTAGGATCTAGATTAACATTTGTGATTCTTAAAATTTTATTTAACGTAATTTGAACTTGATTATATTTTTATTGCTTTTTCTGAAACTGTTAAAATTTTTGCCTTGTAGTTGTCGGGTTCTCTCCTTAAGAAATCTCTTCAATATATGCATTAAATGATTTTTTTGTGTCTTATTGTGTGTATAATCTCTTTATCCTCACCCAAGACTACCCACTGAGTTTAGCCGGCCTAAGACCAGCAGCATCCTAGTTAAACTAGAGTCATGTATATAAATGTAACTCTAGGTTACGTTACAAGGTATGCAACAGTGCACATAGAAACCTATACTGAGGTTACTTAAATCATTGACATCCAGGTGGCTGCTAACTACATCGCGCCTGAGTCTTGAGTGCTATTGCTCTCTGACCGCCTTGTGCCTGAGAAATTGCCTGGCTCTTATATGAATAACGATAGGGCTAATGCCTTGATTAGAAAAGGTGCTGCGAGCCTCATCTTTACACTTGTTTCGCTGAATTGACGGCTACACATTAATTGGGTTAATTTAATAAACTGCAAGTAAGTTAGACTCCTGATAAATGGACCTACTCTTAAAACTGCAAATCACCTGCTCAAAATGAGCAAAGATTGGCAATTACCTGTTTTCTCAACTGTCATACTACTCTCAATAAGCACCTCAATGTTATTGGACTTCGTAAAGATAGTCTCTATTCACGTTTTACGTGAGAGTTAACCTATAATTGTGAAAAGATACTGCCTGCAACTTTGGAATCATACTTGTTCAAGAGACTCAAATGGAGGACATACTGTCTTTAGTGTCAGCAGTGGGTCTCACACAGAACAACCAATTACGTAATATTTTAGTAGCAGTTCCCTGAGTAGCAACTTCATTGCGGCTTCCACAATTAGCCCTACAAGCCTCGTACATGCATACGTACATACACACGTACATACTACCTAGGATTTTGTATTGGCGTTTCTTATTATTTAGGTTTACTTTTAAATTATTTCTGTTATCCATTTTGTTAATCAAATCTAAACCTTTGTCAACATATTATTTACAAATGCCTTGTCTCAAACTGTATAGAAAAGTCTTTAATGCTCGTTGTATAAAATTTACAACAACAAGGGGACATAAAGCTTTTTATTCAAGAAAATTAAATAAAAAAGAATTCCTGAAAATCTGTAAACTGCAATTACTTATTATAATATTCTTCTGCACTTAAACAACTAGAAGCATTTGTTGTACAGAGCAACCAAAAACCTTGCAGTTTTCATTCTAATCTACGATTTTTCTTCAGTTTTGCTTGAAAGTTTTAAATAAAACGTTGTATTATAGAAAATACTGACAGTGATAACGATAATTAGAAGCTTTACTGGCAGTGCGGCGGAAAACAGCTGCCATTGACTCACTTCTAGAGTATTCTAAGGCACAATATAAGAAAACGTACAAGCGTTTCAAGACTGTTGTAACAAGAAGGATTAAGGAAGCTTTCAAAGCAGTTTTGCTGGCTTACCTTTTAGAATTGGCAAAAAGGTATAAATCATCATTCTTGTGTTCTAAGTACGTATTAAATGATAAAAACCATACCACCTCGGAAAGGAAACACTTTAATTGTTTCCCGAAACTTACTGCTTTAGCTTTGTCTGCTACAAGCTACAAAAATGTTTATGAACGAAGGGCTAGATAAATTTGAAAGCTCCTATGAAAATTTCTTAATGATGAAAACAATTAATTTTGTAAAGTGTTGACAGTGTTGCTGAATTTTTCTCATTAGATTGTTGCATGGGTGTAGTACGTAGAAGCTTCAAACTTTTCTACTTATCATTAGAAAATCTTCAGAACATAGAGTCCGCTCTTGTTATGAAGGTACTCGACCCTCAATCCAAAGTGGACACATCCTTCACAATTAAATAGTAAAGAGTAACTTTTAGAAACCCCAATTCACTTAAATTGTATTTATAAATACCCACCACGCCTATTTGGGTTATTAGTGTCTATTTCTTCATTAATCCATATTTTAGTGCCTTTCTAGCTTTTTTTCTCAAAATTCCAAGTCTCCCAAATCTCTCAGCAATAAAATTTCATAAGACCGTCTATTTAAGATAATAATTTAATGACATTTCTTAGAAATTTTACAAAGTTGTAGGTATACAAACATAAAAATGCAAGACGGGTATATTGCACTTTTGTCCTTAGACGATCATTCAAGTGTTTTCAATGCTAAGCTGTTTTGGATAGTATTAACTATCTACAACAATGTATGCTTATTTGAGCTACATTTGTACATTAAAAACATAATTTACAAAAAAAGAAGGAACCAAGGCTTATTATCACAGCAGGTGGTCTACGAAGCGGCAAAACCATTCCAGTGTTTGTAATTTACTGCGTTAAGAAAGAACAGCTTAAAACGATGACGAACGATAAAGCATAACGATTTGGAAAAGGAAAACCCTTAGAATTGGCACGTGGAACATAATATACTGGATAAAGAGAGAGACCAAGAAATAATATAAGAGTTTAAAGCGAACAAAATAGAAATATGCGCACTAATAAGCGAAACGAAAAAGAAAGGAAAATGGAAAATAGAAATTGATGACCATGTTCTCATTTACAGTAGCACAAAATCAAAGGAGACACACATGTGTAGGCGCATTGCTGCACAAAAATTCAAACAGAAAATTGAAACAAAGGAATAAGTTAACGATAGAATGCTACAAGTCCCAATAAGCCAAGAAAACATGAAAGATATATACATAATTAGAGAAATTTTATGTTGAATCGAAAAAAGCGATAGATGGAATTAATACGGAAAAAAATCTAATTATAATAGGAGGTCTAAATGCTAGAATACACGAGAATCAACAACACATCACAACATGGCAAAACACAAGAGACCAACAATCAGTCATACATTATGTCTTTACAAACAGAACAGTTCGCCTAAGAATCCTTAATGGTGCCAATATAGTAAGCGATCACAAACTATGCGAGCTTAGACTAAAATTTCCTAATTCCCCAAAAACAAAACTACAGTACTTAAGCAAGTACAATATTGAATCCTTTGAAAATACAAGCACGACGCACCTACATGAAAAACAACTATGACAAAAATAATATGAAAAAAATAGCAAAAATCCAATCGATACAAAAAGTTACACAGAAGAACAATGGCCTACACTAGAGAACTATACATTAATTGCCGCTAACGAAGCCATAAAATAAAGAAGAGTGAACATCAATAAAGTTAGCAAACGGACGGAAGACGGAAAAAAAGTAGTACTTCCAATACCTACGGAAAAAACCACAAGAAAACCGGGACATTTATATACTAAGAGAGACAAACACAGTGAACAGAGGAATAAAAAAAATAAACGAAAGCTATTGGGAGAGATTTACCAAGGAATAGTATGGGGGACAGAAAATATGGAGAATGTTGAGAAGAAGTAAGTTGAATGTTAAAGATACTGTACAAACTAACAAAATTACAACAGAAGAATGGAAAACTAATTTTGAAAACCTGCATAAAGCATACGAAAAAAAAGAGAAGACGTGTTTGAAGAGGAAAAACAGACAGAAATAGAAATAGTGGCAAATGTCCTCAAAAAGATAAAAAACAGAAAAAGGCCCGGAGCATCATATATACAATGAAATGCTAAAATATGGGGGCAAGATTTACATACAGAAATAGCAAAACTGTCCAAAAGCATACTGGGCCAAATAATGAAAAAATAACGTAACAATTCCCATATTTAAAAAGGGCAGAAAAACATTATCAGAAAACTACCCTTTTCAATAGAATCCTAAAATCCCTGACAAAACTTATTATAGAAATCATTTTTAAAGATGTCCAAATAAAAGAGAAGCAACAAAGATTCCAAAAAAATGATAAACGATTGACTCTATAACTTAAGACTTAAAAATCTCTATCGTTAATAAACCAGTATATATCTGATTTGTCTATTTGATTAACGCATTTGATAGAGTACATCTTACAGATATTATTCAGATATTGAAAGAGAACAGAACGAATCCAAATCTTAGACAATTGATATATGGCATTAATAAAAATATGACTAGAGAAGGCAGGATAAGACAAGGGGTCTCGCTCATCCTTTTTCTGTTAACCTTAAAATGGACAAAATAGCAGATGGTTTATATCCAAAGAAGCAAGATAAAATAATTTACAAAGACTACTTTAAAACTAGTTATGACATTCAACTACTTTAGAACAGAAATCACTAGCAGCGGTAGCTTACAGCAAGGAAGTGAGATAACTAACAATGAAAGCTGCACGCATTGAAAGGTATAATATGAATGAACAAATATCTTAACATCCATAGTAAAATAAGAATATACAAAACAGTGATTAGACCCATCATAACCGATACACTTAGAACGATGCTGTTGGTGAAAACTGTAGAAATAAATGTAGTATTAACCATTCATGGGAAAATGTTGCTTGATAGAATCAGAAGTAAAAATTTAAAAACAGAAAGCAGTATTCAAGACGTGGCTAAACTAATCTGATAAAGAAGGAAAAACTAGAACAAACATGTAGATTGAATAGGCAACAACAGATTAACAAAACGTACGAAAACCAGTAAGTTAGTAGGAGAGAGAACGCAAGCAAGGCTACCGACTACAAAGTGGTCAGTGCGAAAATACTTTTATTTCGTAGGCTTTGCAATCCCTAATTTCTGGGTTCAGTATCGTTGTGATCAACAACACTATGGGACGCTAAATAAAAATATCATGGCCTTTTAGCATTTAAACTATACATAGGTGAAGCTTTAGCAATGGAAGCCGACACAACTCCAAATCAACAACGACGCCGATGCAGAAGGGCACTAATCGATAGTGCTGAAGAACAGCATCAAACTCAATGGAAAAAATCAAAACCAATCGCACTGCCACCTATTGAAACCCGAAAAACAGGAAACGCCTACCTTCCAATATGTACTGCGGAAGACAAAAATAAATTTATAAGATGCCAAAACAAACACTGTAAAGCGAAATCTAGTCTCCAGTTTATAGAATCTAAAATATTTTTATGTATCCATCCTTTGAGACAATGCTTCTTTGAATTTCATAATTAATATTTTGTATTTTTCTCGAATAAATATTGTCATTTTAGTGTGTATGTACAAAAATTGTACATAGGCCATCTTTGACACTAAATACTTAACATGAATAGCACTTTATATTATTGAATAGATCAAGTATTTCAAGGACCGAGGAGGATATAACAGATATCAACAGTAAACTTGCACAAGTTTAGTTTGTGAAACTTATGCAATTTGTATAGTTTTATGTGACCATTGATTAAAAATTGTAAAGCATCTGACAAATTATTGGCTTTTTGATGATACCTATGTGGCACCTTTTGGTTTATAGAGAGTTTCACTCAACTGTAAAGAAAACATTTATTGAATTAAGATGCCTATGAATGTGAATGTGATGGTGTTAAAATTATCTGCGTCTTGATATGATTTTTACTAGTTTAAGACAAAATAAAAAGAAAAGATAAGACTAAGTAATTAGAATCTTACCTGGAAACAGACACTTTAAAATACTTTTTGGTAAAATATATAACAGAATTATGTTTACGTTCTTGTGTTTAATTTAAAGTTTTGTTTTAAACAAACAAACCAACGTCGAGACGCAGAGAGCATTAAAAGTTTGGAATTAGTAAGGTTGAGTACTCACTTGAAGTTTCCTTAGGTCCGAAGTTCCACGGATTTAAGTTGATTTGACTTGAGATCATTCTGTATATTGATTTAATTATTACCATTTACATTTTAAATTGTTTTGGTCTAATTATAAGCAACAACTAACCAAGACCGGTAAACTAGCCCGGTGCATCTTGTTATAGAGAACGTTGGAGTTTTTCACACGTGCAGCTTATTGTATGAAGACTCCAAGCAAATTATTTTTATCGTTTTTAATAGAATTTAAATCTAAATACAACTTGAAATACAAAATCCGCAAAACAAATTAATCGAATGACGTAAAAGGTTATATTTATAAAGTTCAGCTTTTAATTTACAGTGACGTGTGTTATTTACACTACAACGTTGTGTTCTGAAATTTCGAATTTGTTCTGTTATTAATTAATAGGTGGAGAGCTCGCGCTTATTGTTTTAAATACAAAAGTTTCAGAGCATTTTTGGTTATATAAAATATAACGTAAACGTTAAATTAACTCGTAGCCTGAGGGTAAGTATAATAAATAAATACGTACCTACCTACTTCGGGTTTCCAACATAACATGTAACTAATTTATTATTTACGAACTTCTCCATAAGTACTTATATTAGAATAATTATAAATTCAAGGTACTTTATTTGCATACAAACTCGTGCGCTTTATTTCTCTTTGAAATTTTCTGGCAATTTTATCGCTAGCATCTTCCTTTTGTGTGTTATCCATGATTATGTACTATTTGTGTACAAAGCAGGCTTTTCCAATTACTGCTTCCGCCTAATTAAGGATTGTAGAAATAATAATTGCAAAAAAGCTATTTATAACCGCCATCCCTGTTAGTATTGAACACTTTCGCTGCACTAATTATTAATAGATAGAACATGTAGTTCTACCCTTAAAGGTACGTGACCTCATTTGGTTTAATAATAAAACACTACATGGCTGGGTAAACTAGCTGTAAAGCGTGGTAACCAAAATACCGTTTTCATTTCCTTAAATATTCATTGCTAACTAGACTGAAAACATTTTCATAATTGGATATATTTATTTCTTATCGTTTTTAAAAGTATTTGCTCAAGTTAACAATTTTCGCCCTCTTCTTTAAAATTCCATAAAACGAAGCTATTTCGGAGACGTCTATAAATAATATAAATAATAGATTTACTTTCAGAACCAAACCGTGACTGCTTTATAGATTCGATTGCTGAAAAACATTTAAACTTCAACAAGAAGAACTGAGAGAGTTCAGGATGTGTTTTTTACACACTTCGAATACGCCACTTGTGTATAATAAATCGCAGTTATTACTTTTATATGCTTTTGGCAGTTTCTATCCTTTATTTACTCCACTAAACACCCTTTTGATCTTTCAAGCGGATTATAATTTATCAAAGGTGTATAGTACCTATTTAGAATTTTATTGCCTTAAAGCTCCTTACTTATGACATTTCAGAGCGAACCTCTATCACGATTTAAGCTCGGCAGCATTTCCTAATTATTTCGGTTTTTAGTGAACAAGGGTTGATGCCACGTACTTAAAGTTTGTTCAATTCTACCATAAACTGCCACATAAATTACAGTTGTTTACCTAGGACCTGCATTTACATTTAAAACATTGTTCCCTCATTAATATTGCTTTCATAATGTGTAATACCGTCATTGCATGCTCTAAGTACTCATCAAAATGTAAACAGTCTTTGTATACCTTTTACTGTTCCTCCAAAAGAGAAATTAGGCAACTAATTGCTTTAAAGGTAGGTACCTGAAATGTAAAAAAAGGGTCTTTTTGCTTTTTTTCAGTGTAAACAATTGTTTTTCAGGCCATTAAATCTTTATGTATTCTTTGTCTACTAAATGACCTGAAGCAAAACCAGTGCTGACTGAATTTTGATTGAGATTCAAAGGCAATAACGATAATAAATTTTCAAGATGAAATATCTTTTAAAAAATTGTTATATGCTATAGTGTTATTTCTTATTAGTTATATTTTTATCATCAAAACATTCTAGCATTTTTGTTTAACTTAGTAGAGAATATTTTCAAAGTTCCCTACAAACATAAATTATTTTACCTCAAAATATATTCTTATTCAAACGTGAGATGTGAAACCAACTTACTTTAGAAGTTCTTTTACCATTTTAGAGCTTTCACTTTCATATTTACATACTAAATAAAACATTCATTAACGAAACCAAAGCAAAGCAACAACAATTATTTTTCTTTGGTAACTGCTTTTATTTATCTTGATAATGCTTGTCACATAAGTACTTTGCAAATCAGTCAAAAACATTTTAATTAAACTGTGTATATTAATAAGAGTTTGTATATAAATAAAACAATTGAAAGTGTCTAAAATCTAGATTTTCTGCAGTGCTTTCCGCATCTCCTTTCTTACTTTCTTAAGGAGGCAAACGTAAGATGTATCGATGATTTTGTGTGTTCTTCTGTTCGAAAGTATTTTCCTGTCAAAAGAAATAAATTAGAGAAAATAAATTTTAATAAAATGAAAAAACGTCCAAAAAGATAATGTAAAGTCGTCCTTTCAACGTTACATACGAATAAATCTATTTTGAAAATACGATAGGAGGATGGTGCCAAGCGCGTGTAAAAATCAATAAAGGCAACAAGAAGGAAATGAAAGAAATATTTGGCTCAAACGAAATCGATAATGTTCTAAAAGATACTCAAATTTATCTTTCATCTGTTCGTTCAACAAAGCAAATGCACCAATTTCGTTTTAACTACAGAGAAATCTTAACTCGTAGCAGTGATCTAAGAAAACGCCATTACAACATTACACCTAGCATTATAGGGTCTGAAAGAATCAAACAAATAGGGCCAATGATCAGTGGCCAGCGTGGTCAAAATGTAGCAGTTGCTGCAGCCATAAACGCATCAGTAACCAAAGTTGCCTCTTGTTATATACAAATCCATATGACAAAAGCTCAATTTTGTTAAACAGGTTTTTGAGGTGTCCCGGAAGTTTTAAAATTTCACTGTAAAGAATACAGTTATAAAGCAAGTAACATACCCTTACTTACTTATTACTTGTTTGCACTTAAGTGTGAAAATAATCGATTAGAACGTCCCAAGGTTGGGTGACACGAAGGGCTTCATTTTATTTCAGTCAGTTGAGTTTTGTATGAAACAGTAGATTGATTTTATTTACTTGGGCAAAATTACTGTGTTATTCCCAATGCCTAAAACAAGGACAGAGACTCTCTGTGCAATATTTGGTGCCCCTAACGAGCTGGTAAGAAATTTGTTACCAATCTATGGGGATGTTATGAAACATTTTTTGTGAAATAGTGTAATGTTATTTTAAAATTCGCACCAAATCCGCCCCTGTCTTTCAATTTCGTTCGGATATTTGTTTTCTTGACGCGCAATATTTAAATTGTTTCATTAAACGAATGTTTGTTATAATGTTATTTTAAAGAACAAATATTTTTGTGGTCTCGACACCTAGACTCCAGTAGACGTGTCTTTCGTTGATTTCCAATATCAAATTCCCAGAATCATTAGTTGCAATACTGCAGTCACACAGTCTCGGGGAAGTCAAATTTAAACTAGCGAATCTACAAGTAAAATTTTCCGTCGTCGCATAAAGAGTATTAATGTCTTAATCTGTTAGGGTGTATATCCGACTTTTTAACCCCACTTCCGTAAGTACGAACTGCGTAACAAAAAACGCAGAAGTTAGGCATTACGTTGATAGCTGTTGACTTGAACCAACCTGTGGTAATTTTCGGCGTTTACCTCTACATCCCCTAATTGGATTCAAACCAAATTAAGTGAAGCGACCCTCTTAGAAAAAAAAGAGATGGGACTGGAGAAATCGTAATTTCTTCGTGTCAGAGACGCGCAATAGTCGCGGAAGAAAGTGGTTTGTTTGCCAACAGCAAGGCTTATAAATTTCGTTACCGTGGGGAATGTATAACCCAAATATAATTACGCTGGTGTCCTCCAGGAAGCAGAAATTGTAGAGGGTAGGAACGCAACCATTTTGGCCCCGTTGGTGTAGCATCTGTGTGTATACTACATTTTGGAAGCTCCGCAAAATTTTAATAGTGCTTGAGACTCAGTGATTTTCGTTTATAAAATTGTGTGTAAACGCCTGGATTTTGTTCTTATGTTTTTTTTGTGATTAACGTAAAATAAGTGGTTGTTTTTCGAAATTAAAGTTTTCTCAATTATTGGATCTAGCTGCCTTTCGTCGGAAAACAGAGGTCTACACATACCTTCTGGAAGAAAGAATTCCCGTATGAGTAAGAAAGAAAGCCTGCTATGTTTTATTATATGAATTTTAATGTTTAAAGACTAGGAGAACGTCGAACTTTGTGAAATATTTTATACGAAAACTTTGCTTAGACAGGATCAGTTTCGTATTGTTTTATTGAATCATAATTTTTACAAGTAACTTTTTAACTAATTTGTAACAGGAACGTTCCCAGGTAATTCTAGCTGGTGTTTGATAAATTGTTGCAACAAAATTACTAACTTGGCAATCATTTCTTTGCTCTTAAATGTAATGTTCAGTTGTCAATATTTAACAATTTATGGTCAAGTTTACCTCAGTCGGGTTAATTAATATTTGAATTTTGATCTTTTGTGTTCTATTTTAAAATTTTAACGTAACAGAATCATTTCGCTTTGTTTATTGTAATAATTTGTTTTTCTTATAGTTTGTTTCTGTTTTTATTATTTTATCGACTCTGTTCTCCAAACAGAAATTAATTTATGCCTCTTATTGATATTCTTTAGTAGTGTTATTTTGTTATTGTTTTTGTATTTTTGTTTGTGTGTGTTTGATTCATTTTTTTTATTATCATTATTGTTTTAATAAATGTAAGTAAGGTCAACTTCTTGTATTTTTGTTTTTGTAAGTGGATCTCTGGTCCAGGCGAAGCAGCTTAATTTCATTATTCTGTTCTTTTGGCTATCAAAAAGCGCGTAGTGTATATTCCAAATTTCAATTACAGACTCGATATCTTTGCTCAAGAGAGAAGTAAATATTGAATTGGCATTTCTCTCCTGTCTCGTTTTAAAAGAAGGAAGTCTTCAGAGGACTTCCTTAGCAAAGCTAAGTAAGACAAATCAAGGGCTTATACAGTGTTTATTTTGTGTATTGAGTCTCAGTGCTGAGACGTCATAGCAAGTTTTAATAGAGCTTCCACGAGGTAAGGTACACACAGGGTGAGGTTTCGTAAGAGGCACAGGGTGTCGGATTCACAAGTAGTCGCGTGACCGACCATCAGAACCCTTCGATCTACGACTGCTGGCGCCCTCTTTTACGACCATCTATTAGTTTAATAAGAGTTTTGAAAGACGGTGAGCTTCTCTTTGTGAGAGATTAGCCAAGTTTATTTGAGAATCCACCCCATCTGCGGCATGAGCTACGGGATTTAACATCTACCATTGGTCTGGACGGGACTTCTGCATACCTTTGAGCACTGGCCCGTTACAAGTTAATGAAACAATGTATCAAACTCCTCAAACCGTTTGAAGAGATTACTAAAGTAACCAGTTCAAGTGTTTCCTGCACCTCTGAAGTGATTCCACATGTCGTCACATTGTTGAAATACCTGGAAAAGGAAGAGACTGCAGATAGAACACCAAATTTATTGACAATGAGATGTACACTAAAAGTTGAGCTGGAAAAACGGTTTGACTTTGATGACAATGACAAATATCTGGTTACCACTTTTCTTGGCCAGCGATTCAAAACAAGTTTCCTGGGATTTGTTCAAACGGAAACAGCCAGACTAAAAATTTTTTTAGAAACTCTGAAAATTTGTTGTAATAAATCTAGCAGTACCGATGATGATTCTTCTCCACCTAGTAAGAAAAGAAACATCAATAAAAACGATAGAAGCATTGAAATACATGACAGTTTCTGGAATTGTTTTGAGAAAATTGCTACAGGTGCAGGCAATATGCAAAATGAGTTTATGGAGACAAGTGCTATTGCAAATGAGATTGATTTTTATTTGAAAACTGTTTGCCTAGATCGGACGGCAGACCCTTACAAGTGGTGGTCAGCAAACGCAAAACAGTATCTAATGCTGACAAAATTCGCGAAGACTTACCTATAGTCTGCTGGCAGTAGTGTATATAGTGAGAGGCTTTTTTCAGAAGCAGGTATTATCTATGAGAAAAAGCGCAATCGTTTGCTACCAACAAATGCTGAAAAGTTTGTTTATATTCATCATAACTTGCCACTGATAGATTTTAAGTATTAGATTTGTAATGATTTGTTATTAAAATAGATACATTTTGAGTAATACGTGGTTTATTTATAATTAGGTATATATACCAAAAAAAGAACGGCCAAATAGGCCGAATACCGAATAGTAGCCGAATATTCGTGGCATCCCTACTGTAAACAGTACATAAAGGGAAAGCCAATACGTTTTGATTACAAAGCATTGCATCGTCAAAAAACTGCACAATAAGTTTAAAAATTTGCATTTTTGTTCTTTGACAAATATTTTACAAACGCTAAATTAGCTTAATAACAAAATTAGGAAAAATGCGGTTTGAAGGCACTAGTACTGTTAGGGATAATCGTACTGAACAATGTCCTCTTGAGGATAGAAAAGCATTTGGCAAAAAGGCAAGAGGGTGGTATGACTTTGCACTGGATGAAGAGAATAATGTGATTGTTGTACGGTGGAATGACAACAGCGTTGTAACGGTCATATCTAATAAATGTGGCGTAGCACCACTTGAAAAGGCTAAACGATATTTTGTAGAGAACAGGAACAAGATTGATATTGTACAACCCAATCTAATACATGTATAGGAGGAATTGATCTTAAGGACAGGAACATCGCAGAATATAGAATCGATCTTTGGGGTAAGAAATGGTACATAACAATTTTCTTCTGGATGTTCAACGTTTGGATGAACAACGCATGGCTGCTGTGTAGATCATACAGAAGCAAACTGGACAACATGGAATTTTAAAGATAATTTATAATTGCTTTGCTTAAAAGGTTTGGCCTCGAACCACGATTTCTAGGGCCCTCCCGATAGTCAGCAATACCACAAAGTGTTTGTTTTAGTAGGCAACATCTAATTGTTTGCGGTCACAAAAGATTGAAGCGTGCATTATGTAAAAATAAGACTACCAAAGCTTGTCGATAGTTCAATTTATTCTTGCATGATAAATATTGTTTGAAATACCAGGTGTATACCTATGAAATGAGACTTTCAGCTATTATACCACAGATGTCGCTAGGAGTATTTCTAAACTGTCCCAAATGTCTTATTTGTTTCGTCTGTCATCTGTCAACAATATTCAATTCATTGTTTGTGATGTTTCATACAACAACGCATTTTTTTCGCTCTTAAAAATGTCGAATTTCGTGCCTTCAAACTACGATTTGCGGACATCGTTGATTTTCTGTTATCAATTGAAGAAAAACGCTTCTCAAGCTCATCAAATGCTTATAGAAGCTTACGGTGGACATGCTCTAAGCAGAGCACAGTGCTTCAGGTGGTTTGAAAAATTCCGAAGTGGTGATTTTAGCGTGGAGAACGAGGAACGTGGCCGGCCACCGAAAAAGTTTGAGGACACCGAATTGCAAGCATTGTTGAATGAAGATGATGGTCAAACGCAAGAAATGATGGCAGAGCAGTTGGGAGTGACCCAAAAAACCATTTGCAAACGTTTGAAAGACATGGGCATGATTTTAAAGGTCGGAAGATGGGTGCCGCATGAACTGACTGAAAGGCAGCAAGAGAACCGAAAAACCACTTGTGAAATGCTGCTCTCCCGGTTCAAAAGGAAGTCTTTTTTTCATCGAATCGTTACGGGTGTATTTCTCCAATCCCAAGCGTAAACGATCGTATGGTCCGCCCGGCCACAAGCCAAAATCAACGGCCAAACCAAATCGCTTCGGCCGCAAGGCAATGCTGTGTGTTTTCTGGGATCAGCATGGTATGATTTGGTACGAGCTATTAAAACCAGGTGAAACAGTTGACGGTGCACGCTACCAACGACAATTGGCCGATTTGAACAACGCTATACACCGAAAACGCCCAGAATATGCCGATCGGCGTCACAAAGTAATTTTTCTTGATGACAATGCACCACCATATCGAACAAGAGCGACCCGGGAATTGGTGGAGACGTACGATTGGGAACCGCTGGTGCATGCGGCTTACTCACCAGACTTGGCGCCTTCCGATTATCATTTGTTTGCATCGATGGGCCACGCACTTTCCGAGCAGCGCTTCAATTCTCACGAAGAAGCCAAAAAATGGCTCGATGATTGGTTTGCGGCCAAAGACGGCCAATTTTTTTGGCGCGGCATTCACAAATTGCCTGAGAGATGGGTAAAATGTGTCGCTAGCGATGGCTATTATTTTGTAGATTAAATTTGTAACCATTTTTTGTTAATAAACGTTTAAAATTGAAAAAAAAAGTCTCATTTCATAGGTATACACATATGTATCATAAATAAATGTTTAACAATTATGTAAAATGAAATATAAGTTTTATATAAACACTGAGTTGAGTCATTATTCATTAAAGTATTTATTTTATTTAAATTTACTTTTCTTAATATTATTCTTCGTCCTTTTTGCCCAAAGGGTCGTTAGCGGCCCAGGCTATAAATTTAAAACAACCATATAAAAAAATTTCTAAAAGATTTCTCTGGTGTTATTTAAATGATAATTAAACACTACTATGAAAATGAGAATTATTTTAGACAAAAAAAAATTCGGGGCATAAACAGATTAACAATAAAAAAAAGGTTTTAATCCGTTGCCGCGATAGTTAAAGAATATTTAAAATTTAATAACAAGCTCAAAAGCTATTAACACATACCCAGAACAATCAACAGATTCAACGGATACTGAAATGTACGAATCTGACTTTTAAAATGTATTAAAACTTGGTTGACAGTTTTCCCCGATACAACTATTCTTGCTGTAAAGATTGGAAAGAACGAAAATTAATCTAAAAGTCGACTTTTGTTGCTTTGAACATCCCGGAGTAGTTTCTAATGATATTCTAAGAAATCTTCCCGTAATGAAAGTGTAGTTATTTGAATTTCTTCTACTCCAAAAGACTTGGCACCTGGTTTAAAATACATAAAGCAATTTTAATGGATTGTTTATAAAATCTATCATTGTCTTTCGGTTAATAAACGATTTATAATCTACAGCTTTCGTTTTTTTTCATTTTTTAAATTTTTTTCACTCTGATATTTTAAGCAGCTGGGAACATTTTACCAAATGCGAGAAATTTTTGAAGCTTTATAGATTCAGTTAGTCTTTGAACAAACTTTGTATTCGGTACCTTTTCGAAACCAAAAATAACAATATAAAAACTCAAATCGTCAGACGGGCTATTCAATGGTATAAAAATCAAGTATGCGCTCCAATTAAAAAACTGTAATTGTGGTCTATCTCCATAAGAACAAAAAACAATCTTAGAAATATATCTTATGCTCTCTTTATCTAGCATCTTCTTGCACCTGTAATTTTATTTTCAGAATTTCGGCATTAAAGAAAATTGAGTCTTTATTTTATTAAATATCTAGTAGGCAATAAATGTTTCCGAACAAATTTGAATTTTGAGACAAATACGAAAGTTACCTGACGAGGCGAATTGGATTCTAAGAATCTTACAAATCTTCATTTCTCTAGCGGGCCGATTGCTGCACTCGTAATTAAGTTAAATATTCTCCTACTACCGCGACAACCGGTTTTGCCCTTTCTCTTCTTGTTAAGATGAGATCAAGCTATTTTTCTTTACATTTTTAAAGAAGTTAACTCTCCAACTCCTTTAAGAAGATTCATTGATGTCAATGTCTGTATTTGTACATAAGAATTCACAAACTTAAAAACTACTGATAGAAATTTTATAAAAAAGTTGCATTGTGCAATATATTTATCGGTTAACTGTATACTAAATTTGAAATTATAATCAGCGGCTTCGATAACGCATTTTGCAGCTGATTAGATTAGGGCTAAGATGCATCAACAGCGCTAATCATCTTCTTGTTGCCAGTGATAATGTCATTTGTCAAGTACCGAGGTTAAGTTACATACCAAATGCACACCCTCTTATAGCTAACTTTATGCTCTTTAAATTTTGTTTTGACAATTGACAACCGTATCTAAAGTAAACATGATTAGCTGTTCAACTGTCTTGCATTTTCAAGTGCAGTTACAGTTCCACTTGGAAAAAGATTAATGTGATTGAACTTTACGTGTAATGTCACACAAACACCCTAGACAAACCTTTTGAATTGTTATGCCTTTTTACATACTATGTAGATGTAGTTTCAAGAAAAAATTTCAATAACGTATGTTCTATTTTCTGTTGTTCACATGTTATAGCAATTTCAAGATTTCTAAAGCCCTGCCCCAATCAATAGATACGGAACACTTGCAGATCGATTTTCGGGAATTTATTTCTGATTTGCGTTCAGGGCTAAACACTATTTTATCACACTGCCTTCAATGAATTTAAAACTTTTGAGTTTCTTCGGTTTTTCTCATACTTATCAATAAAGTTGACCATTTTCGGAGTGCAATCGTAGAGCTTTTTTGTAGCTAATACTTCAAGATATACGAAAAAACAAGGAAATCTTGCAAAAGACCTAGGTCATGGTCAACTACGATGATTCAAAAGCAGTCAAAATTAAATTTTCAGTCACTCTTTAAGAATTAGAAAAATAAATAAATAAGTAAAGGGACGTTTTAAAAAAACAAATTCATTAAATTATTTTTACTATTTAGCTATAAAAATGAACTGCACTCTGACCACCAAACGGTTAGTTAGGGTGTCCCTTATATTTCGAGTTCGATATATTTTTACGCATACCTTCTTAAAACTTTCGTAATAACCTAATATTGTCTAGAAAAAAATATTAGCCCGTTTTATAAACGATAACCCGTGCCGACTTGTGATTTAAATTTGTCCATACAAGTTGCGAGGGTACTGCGCTGCGACCTGTAACTACGTGATTCATTTGCCATTTCATACGTGATTTTTAAGATTATTAGTGCGCTATTGCTTATTGCATAAAGATGTCGGTGGAATTACGGAGTGATAAACAAAATATTTTACTTGCCGGACTGCCTATCCATCAAATAAATGGTGCAAAATTACCATCCAATCGACAAGTCCTCGCTGTCTTATTTTACAATATTCGCGAAGTGAAGCTGACTGTCAGTGAAAGTACGAATCTTGTAATTAGGAAGTGCAGTATATTTTGGGAAAAAGCAAGAATTTCCACGAAGGCATTTCCTAACTGCGTGAAGACACTTGCTGATTTATATCATTTTTGGAGAGAGTTGCAAACAAATTGTAAGAAAACTCAGGACACGTTCAAGAACCTTGAAAATAATTTTAAAATTGACCTTGAAAACTTATTTGATATTGCACATGCTGATGCCTTTGAGAGAATGAAAATAGAGGAAGACAAAGTATTTTTAAAGAAACAGAGAGAGCCAGGTCGACCGGGATGCTTAGGTGGTTAGACAAAAAAATGGTGGAGAAAGAAGAAAGAGCTAGGCAAAGACGATTAGAAGAAGAGGAAAGGAATGTAAGACAAAGAGAGTTATTGGCTGTTGCATCTACTTCCACTACAAATAACTTGGAATGTTCAGAGGATTCGGACGCAGAACAGATTTTGAATTCTGAACTCAGCTTGCCAGACGTTCCCTGCCCTGAAAAAAGTTCAAAAAGAGGTAGAAAGAATCTCATAACACCTAAACTTGTCGCAGCTTTAGATCGATGCCAGTTAAGCATAAGAGACTCCGTTTACATTCTTCATGCGATCGTAGAAGCACTTGGTCTGAGCAGCGATGATTTTCCTATTAACAACTCCTCGATTTAGCGAATTCGTACTCAGACGAGAAAATCCAGGGCAGAAGCAATAAAAACTGACTTTCAGAACAATGTACCTGGCGTAGTCACAGTCCATTGTTCAAAAGTTCAAAAGAAGAACGCTTGCCAATTATTGCTTCATTTGACGATAGAGAACAACTTCTTGCAGTACCAAAACTAGAGAGTTCTCCTGGAAAACATCAAGCTAAAGCCGTCTCGCCTGCTCTCTTTGACTGGAATCTTCATAACAAAGTACAAATAATGTGCTGCGACACAATAGCTTCGAATACTGGCCGTTTCAATGGAGCTTGTGCTGTTTTGGAGCAGACTTTAGAAAGAGAATTGTTGCTTTTCGCTTGTCGTCATCATATTTATGAATTGGTCCTAAAAACTGTCTTCGAAACTAAGATGAAGCAAATTACTAGTAGCCCTGACATTCCGATCTTCAAAAAGTTCAGAGACAATTGGAAAAACATCGATTCCATTGGACTATCTCTTGATTTCGTAAAAGAACATGTTGCCGAGACAAACATTACATTTTTGTTTAATGTTTTATAAGGCAGAACTGGACAAAAGTTTTATAAGAGACGATTACCGCGAATTGCTTGAACTATGCGTAGTGTTTTTGGGAGGAGATACAGAGAAGAAATTATAACTCAGGCCCCCTGGAGCTATGCATCAGGCACGATGGGTGGCGAGAGCGATCTATTCTTTAAAAATATGTTTGTTTCAGTCAGAATTGAGAATGAATGCGAAGGACAAAAAGGCTCTACAAGATGTTTGTTTATTTATTGTCACATTGTATGTTAAACCTTGGCTCGAATGCACAGTGACGATTAAAGCACCTAACCAAGATTTGCGCTTCTTGAAGACGTTAAAAGAGTACGAAAAAGCTTCGTTAAGCAAGTTTAGCCATCACTTGTGGTATTTATGTGAAGAGACAGTCATTCTGTCACTTTTTAATGATGAAGTTGATAACCAAACTAAGATGAAAATGATTGCCAACTTGAACAGGGATAAAAGCTCAGATTTTGGCAAACGCTATGTCTCATCGAATGAAGAACTGACCCAAAAGTTGTTTGGTAAGCTAAATTATTTTTTTGTGTTTTTTTACATTTCTTGTTTTTTTTGTTATTCAACTTGAGTCTGAGGAGGACCCACTAGAGAACTTCGAGAGCCAAGAAAACTAAGAAACAGGCCCTGATATAGTTGACAGGCCTAAGAAGCCTTATAAAATAAGCCAGTCCGATTTAAATTATTTAGCCATTGATCTGAATTTGTCCAAAAATCAACCAGAACTCTTAGCTTCAAGGTCCAAAGAATAAAATTTATTAGACAAAGAGACAAGAATATGCACATTCCGTAGTAGGCAGCAAGAAGTACATTTGTAATGTCATTTTAAAATTCTGCGTACTCATCCGAGTTCTGCCTTGAGTTTCTCATTAAATGCATTCATTTAATATGAATTCAGCGTTTCATTTTGCTTTTTAATGTTTAGCAAGTTATTTATACTGCTAACAGATATTTCGTCCAAGGTTTTTTTAAAGCTGTATTGTTAAAAATCAAACTGTATTTTAACAAATTGTTTTATGTTCTTTTCATTGTTGATGAAATCATTTCTTCGTTGCGAGGACGTTTTATTTAGGCTTAATTTAAGAAATTTAATATGTCGCTTTTATCGTCAAAACATGTTTTATTTCGGGCTATTAAAATGGTACTTCCTTAAGTCAGAAACGATTTTTATTTCACTACCGGTTTCAATGGTAAACCATCATCTTCAGGTGAAAGATGTCAGTTCTATTCTATAAGTTGAAGCAAAATACATTTTTTTAAAAGCTGTATTAGTTAATTACATATATAATCTATCTGTTTGATTATTTTTTATTTTTATGAAATAATGAAGATATTCTTTAGAATTCTTTAGAATAATTTGTTTGCTTGTCTTTTTACATTAATTATTTTTTATTTCATCACATGTTTTATTTCAGTTCAAAACTGTTTTTAGATCTCTGGTATACTTTTTTGCTGTTGTCAGTTAAAGGAAATTTTGTTGACATCCGAGTTTGTTTTAAAAAAAAATGCTTGCCGTTTGCAGATTTATGTCTGGATGGAAGGCAGCTTACATTAAAGAAATAACGTCTGGTACCATTCCATTTTTAATTGACCGTCTGTGTTGTATTTGATAATACAGCTTCTTTGTTCTTTCCAATGGTTTTGATGCGTTAAACATTTTCTTGAGTCCCTCAGAGAATCGAAATTAGAACACCGAGAAACGCGGTTGACTCCTAGGTACCGTCTTCTTCTGCTTTCGTTAAAAACCAAGTCTAGCCGTGGGTTTAATCTTGGTGCATTCTGTAAGCTTTTTGGTGCTTTCCATAAGCACTCTTCGTGAGCCTTGACTACGACATGTCCATCGGATCTGGAAAAATCCACGAGTAATAAAAGGGATAATCCTTAAGTGAATGAATTCTGTTGTTCAGTAATTGGGATCGTAACATTAAGCAGCAAGATTCTATAAATTTCTTCTGATTATCGTGGTGCATTTCCTGATGGAAATGTTTTGTTTCGTTGTGTGTGCCCAATTCAGACTCCAATATCTTCCTTATCTTCCCTAGTTGGTGAAAACATCATCTCATCACCAGTGTCTGATGGAAAAATTGGTATTCTCTCTGTTAAAATTAAAGTTTTGTGTTCTGTGAAAATTTAAGTGTTTAAAATTTATTGTGAACGAAGCCATGCCTTCTCATCGTTCAATTTTGTGTAAATTTAATTTTCGTTAATTGAGAAAGTTGCTGGAAATCAAAGGCCCTCCAGATTTAGAGAGTAAGATAAAAAATTTTTTATATTATATGTACGTTTGTATTTTTCTATTTATATATTATCT
>VTPC01008786.1:27766-58856 GCA_011009095.1 Ignelater luminosus | reverse complement strand
TTTTTTTCCTCTTGTTCGTAATTCGTTCGCAACGTTTATACAGACGAGTTCTTTTATGGAGTATTACTTCTGGCAATTTTCTATTAAATTTTTTAAAGCGCCAAGATATCACTGTAGCTACATCACTTTCTTTTCTTAGTTGACGAACTTTCTTATTGTCAAAACGCAAGCTATATAAAATTACCAGAAGTCTTTGATATGCGTAGTAAGTACATCTGAAAATATCGCCTCCAGTCCAGTCTTCCATCTGTCGCAAATAAAAATGTCAGGTCTTCTTTGTTGGACTTAAAAAGTGAACTGTAATATAGCAAACCCAAAAATGCCTCTAATTCCGTTTTATCTACATCACTTAGCTCGGCTGTGCTTTGCGCTAATATTTGGCTTTTAATTGTGCTTTTTTACGGCCCCCCACGATGGCCAGGCAGATGTGGTAAAATGTTATGTTTTTGTGTACAAAAGTTTGGTATAAAATACTAATTCACTTATTTAAATTTATTTTTTCCATAATAAGCACATAGGGGTTGCTTATTCCCCATTAGCTTTTGATGAATGTGTTATCTCTCCTACTTCAGTTCCCTTTTCGTATACTTCACACCCTTGATCTGAAGCCTCTGATTATGAAAATGTGTCATGATCACTTACTCATCTGGGTTGTCGTCACTAACCTCACTTTCTAATTCATCATTGATACTAAGAAAGTTTATGGTAAAACCATTATTGTTGATTTACCTGATGGAAACGTCAGCGATGAAAACAATCTTTCGAATAATAAGCACCCGTCATTTAGAGAAAATAACCTAGAAGTACTGACTTACAAAACAGATTCAGAGCATGAGGTAAAACCAAATGAAGAAATAATTTCAGAAACTGACTTTTCGGTAGTTCTCCTGCAAAAATACCTAAAGCAGCAAGAACTATAAAAAAGAAAGTTCTTGCAAAAGAAAAAAGCAGCATTTCATTTGGAGGGCAATCATAGAACCTGAAGAAGTAGAAAAACCATTTCTCGGAGATGAAACACAGCCTCAGGAAATTTTAGATCTGGAATTTCCCAATCAATTCTTGAATTTCTTTTTGACAGATAGAAGATACTGTTTTTCAATCTAATCTATACACTGTCTAATCAAATTCCTAAAAACCGCTAAACCTATCTAAGAATGAGTTACGACAATATATTGGTACATGCATATTCACGTCCATAGTGCAATTATTGGAATCATCATGTAGGGCATCTACCGGTGTCCACAAGAATGACATGAAAATCAAGCGAAATATCCATTTCAATGACAATCATACCTTTATACCTGCAGGGCACTTGGATCGTGATAGATTGCATAAGATTCGATCCTTCCTCACAAAGTTGAGGGAACGATTTCTTCTAGTACCAAAAGAAGAAATGTTATCTGTAGATGAGAAAATTATTTCTACGAAAGCCCGGTCTTCAATAAAACAGTATAACCCTAAAAATCTTACAAATGGAGTTACAAGACATACATGTTGAGCGGGGTATCAGGTTACTCACGTGATTATAAGATTTTCGTAGAATCCGAGTGATACTGTTCCTCCAGGTGCTCTAAGCTTAGGAGTAAGCAGCTACGTAGTTATCCGTATGGCTGCAAGTATATCCAGAAACGTAAAGTACAAATTGGTTTACTTCTGTTGACCTATTGGTATATTTCAGTAATGAAGGAAACCGCGTTTTTCAATAAAGCTCCAAATTCCCAAATGCCAACTGAAAGAGGGATGAAAAGACAAGGCCGTGGTACTATCGTAGAAAAGGCGGGAACAATTGATGGAGTAAAACTTCCACTTGTGTCGTGGTTTGATACAAAGTTGTTAGTCTCATATCAACTTATATAAAAAGTAAACCAGTAGAAGTGGAAATATTTTGTAGACGTAGCAACCAGTGGGTAAGGTAGATGTATTGGACTCAATGCTTGGTTATTACAGAATACAAATGAGATCGAAAAAAGGGTATCTCAGAATTGTTTACCATATCACAGATTTGATTGTATGAATGTTTGGATATTATGGTGAAGAACCAATCCAGAAGTCTAGTGGATTTGAAGTTAGAAGCAGTTGAAAAACAATGCAAAATGCAAAAAAGACATAGCCACTCCTCGGTCTCGTGGTCGTCCTTGCAAGTCAGTGGAGAACTGCTTACAGAACAAAAAAGCGTGAACCAACATCTGATATACCTTTGCAAGAAGTTTGTCTAGATGGCATTGACCATTTACCCATTTGGGTGAATACAAGGCAACGTTGCAAATATCCCGACTGTCCTGACAAATCATTTGTTTAGTGCACAAAATGTAACATCTTTTTATGTTTCAATAAAGACAGCAATTGCTTTCTTAAGAGCTTCAGTGAAGTTGAGTTTCTTAACTGCATGGTATGCCATATGCGGCACGTACCTATTTATATGTTAAATAAAGTCTTTATTTTTAGAATAATAATTTGTCTATTATTTTTCCTTAGGTATACATGCCCAAAGAGGCTCATTTTATGTTTTTCAAAAAAATTGAAAAAATCATGCGGTAAAGCCTTGAATCATATTCAGAACACCCTAAAATTTTTCGAGCTTACCGTTTAATAGAAATTTTGGTTTCACAGATGGCATAAACAATGAGAGTTCTTGAATTTACAAAAATTACTGGTCTCGATTCTCTGGAATAGCAGCTCGAGACTCGAGTCTTTTCAAGAATTTACATGTACAGGGAAAATGCATTTTAAATTCTTCGAAAAGTGCAAAGGGCATAAAAACACTGGCGTCCTATTACTTGATCATTTTTTTAACATATGTATAAAATATTCTTTGTGTTTTATTGTCTACGTAATTTCTTATCCTTGCTCAAGGCTACTCACTGAAATTTAGAAGAATACGCTTATTTAGAACTCAGGTAAATTAGAGCCGAAGTCCTACTAGGAAAATTTTTTACCTTGAAGACACAAGTGAAAAACGGATTGGAAGAACTTAGTATAAAATATCGCAATGCCCAAAACAGCAACAACAAAAAGTTTGTAATTTCAAACAGTTTTATGCAGCTACCCCTAGGATTAAAGTTGTACAGAAAGAATCTAACTTTACCAATGCAGGTATATCCATTCGGAGAATCAAAAGACACCTGCGAAAGGCCTCTCCGACGCCAAACACTTAGAAGATTTTTTAAAAACTTCGAAAAGCGACGATCTTGATAGTTGACTAGCAAAACGACAGCCATGGCACTATAATATCGCGGCAGTGTTCGTGCTACTCTCCGACAGCGTACCAACCAACAGTACCGCAATCCAATTTCCCTAAATCACCTAAAAAACATTGACCAGCGAAAGATTGGGGTGAAATTCATTAAAAAAATTAACGTTTAACTCCTTCTAACCTAGCAACACCCTCGCTTGGGGTAAAATTCATTAAGATTGCAGCCAGCTCAAAAAACCGCCATTTTGCGAGTAAAAATAAACCGCCCATAACATGCATACTCGGTTCGTGCTACAGTAGGGGTGTGCGCAGTAGCTGAATTAGTTGCCAACTTTAATGTTTATATCGTGCAACATAACCTAAGATGTGCTTAAAACCGTGTTTGTTTTTCGTCGGTTTCACCAAGATTAAATTAATTTTCTTTACCTCCGACCACCTAATTGTGTTCTGTGTGTAATTCTCTATCTGCTGATACCAAAAACTTGCTTTCAAAACGTCGTTTTCCTAGGCAAGCTATATCGAACAATTACCCAATAAGGAAAGAAGTAGAAACAAGTTCGGAAAGGAATATGAAGTTAATACACAAAAACCTAAATAATCGAAAATTAGACTTATTGCCATCAAAAAATTTAAATTTCAATGTCTGGCAATAATCGAAAATTCATTGAAGAAAGGTAATTGGTAAAGGATATTTATACATTTACATATGGTATTTAACGTGCAATGTATTTGAACATATCGATTTAATTAGATGCTTTAAATGTAGAGGATTTCATTAGAAACAAAGTAACTAACCGTGTGAGAAATCAGATCTGTTTGAAATGTGGAAGCTCTGATCATATATCTCCCAACTGTGATAATAATACAAAAACTTGTTTCAATTGTATGGTAAATATCAAACATAATTACCGAGCATGCACTATTTTATAGAGATTGTCAAATCTCTAACAAAAAATTACAACTTGAAAAGCACATAATATTACACAATACACAGCGATTAAAGTCACTAACTGGAGGGATAAATGATACAAGAACTAATTGCTAGATTTGAGGTGTGTCATATGCAAATCCAATCCCTTCATTTGAAATTTGGTGTTATAAAAGGCGTTGTTTTGTTGTTCGATTGTGGATAATCAATTAATTTAAGTAAAACAAAAGGATCATGAAGAAAAACGAATAGAACAGTTGAAACGCGATATTTATCATCACAGAGCAGACGCTAATGACTCACAATATCAAGGATAGCCAAGATCCTAATTTTGACAGATGCGTTATTTCATATAATTTACAAATGCAATCATATCTTCCTTAGCCTTACTACTCAGGTGTACTACAATAGACAGTATACTTGCATTAATCTTGGTGTCCATTTAGGAGACGAGGATAGAGATTTTATATACATGTGGGAAGAAATAGCAAGCAAACGAGGATGCAACGAAATTGACAGCTGTTTATTATACCTTTATTACAACTGAGCTGAAAAGTGAGAAAAAGAGGCTAATTTTCCGGCCGGGTAACTGAACAAAAATTAGGGGCTTTTGGCTGTGCATATAACTCTTGTAGCAAAACGCCATGTTGACGAGATACTGCACACTTTTCCACAATGGGCAATACGTTTCTTGCTTGTGACGGAGGCTTTGGCTGCATTGAGAAGACCAAAACGTGTCTAAAAGTCGAAGTTTCTATAGATTTAAGTTTTTTAATTGGATGCAAGTTGCAAAAGCTGCTCTCTCGACTAAACATGCAAGCTGTAACGATAAAAATACATAAGAAGAACTAGGGTCAAGTTGAAATCAAGGCAGCTTACCCTGAGGTAGCTTCTTAGAGCACGCTCAAGGTTTTCAGACCGGGATTTAACTAGCAATGTTTGGAAACTTTGATCCTCGAACCTACACGTGCAAAAACGAATTTAGTGATAATTTACTCAACATACAATAATCGATATGCCACTTTGCTGAGCTGTAACACCGGAGACGGGGCGGGTTTTAAAGGTCTTATACCTTTCGAGAGACGATAAGAAAGATTTTGGGAAATGAACCCACAACTGATTCACTTTTCAGGCCTCGGTAAAAGACAGGGTTCGAAGTACTACTTTTGTAAGATAGACTTTGCAGAAATGCTAGGATATCCTTGCCGTAACTGTTATACTTACACAATTAATAATTACTAATAATAAAAACGACGTACGTAGCTAGAGGTCAACTGCGGCTTTTCCCAGAGGCGATATATTCTCTGAAACAGATTTCTAAGTGTGAGGTGGTTTGAAAAACCAACATATACAAATCACAACAAAATATATTGGCACACTATTATCTGAAAACACATTTATATATACAAAGATTGCAAATATCAGTGAACGGTAAACACCGAGAACATCAACCTTTGGTTCGCATAAAATGTTTATACCAACATAATACAAGAAAGGTAATATATGGAAGATAATTTTTAGAAAACAGTAAATGAATCTTATTCAGTATTAACTGAGCCGTAGGTAAATATTGTCAGACATTAAATACAATCAAACGTTTTTTATAAAACAAACAAAAGTCCCAATAGACTCGGCGCGGCGTTTCGATAAATTACGTTAGTGCCAAACAGTATGAAACAATATAAAAGATAGCAACCTTATGAATTAACTTGAGGTAGTTAATGTTTAAACTAACTTATCTACAAAAAGGCAGAAGCTTGTCAAAGTTTCCAAGTATAATATCTAATTTTCGACTTTAATTTTTAATGTAACTAATACACAAAAGGTTTCTTGTCAAGAATTCTAGTAATAAGTTGGGAAATATCTGCAAAAGATTTTCCCAGGTGAGAATCATTTACCTACAAATTTAATCTTTGCGAATCCGAGGGTTTGATGTTACCAAATACTGTATCTAACACCAACACCGTGGGAAAACAAAAGCAAACCGTAATATTTTTTAACATTAATTAAATTAACAAAGACAAACCACTAATCGCTGGGCAGAGTTGTCAGAAACTTTTAAAATTAAAATTTCTTATTTGGCGATAAATATCTACAAATATACAATAAAAAGGACGGCTGCTGACTTTCCACGTAAAATTCTGCTGTATACAAAGTTACATTTGTCAAGCAAACTTACGTTACTAAACAAAGGTATCCAATAATTGTATCCGATAATGTATCCAGTAAGCACTAATCCTTTAATACTTTCACATAACCTGACACTCATGAAAATCGTTAAACTTCACAATACACTGAAGGAAGCGTTACCGGACGACTCCGGTCTGCGTACGTATAATCTATGGCTTGCGGAGCGACGATAAAATTGAGTTATAGCTGTGCGGCTTGGGGAATCCCAGACGAAAAATGAATCTTACCTAGCAAGACGAAACGATATTTGCAGCGATGCGAAAGTGTATTATCCGGAAGACGACAAGGGTTGCCAAGCAACATACAGATTTCTTATCTTGTATACCAAGGAATTTTATTATTATTAAGACAGCTTAAAAACCACAATGCTTATTCATTCAGGGCGTAAATAACGAAACTTTGATACGGACTAAATTGAGACAGGTATGCGATAATCCAAAGAAAGAATGGACTTTACGGGTTTTTACTAACAACCGTTCGCGCGCTAACTTAAGGGACGTGCTGCTCGTTCGAGATCTTGGCTGCTAATTTTAAAAAGGTAAGAGTGGCTTTGCGGGGTCGCCATTATTTCAGTAATAGAAAAATTATCCCATTGCTGGTTCCAATATCGTGCGGCAAAATCATCCAATCGGAAAATGGAGTAAGATATTTACATGCGAGGAATTTTGCGTTCGCTTCACCTTGCAGCTGCCGAGCATAGTGTAATAAATTTAACCATAAATTAGTGAAAATGATACATTTTATTGCAGGCTAAAGTAGAATTTGGTTTTATTTTCTCTCTAATAGAGATTTTAAAAGAAGATTCGCTTTAGAAATACAATATTTAGAACTATAAATAAGGGGAAAGAAAATAATTTTATGTTACAAATCGAGATACTTTCGCCGGCGAGAATTGATTTATGATTGTTTTTTATTATTTTAACTAGAACTGTTAAATACGAACAAGAAAACAGATTTCTTGTTTTACAGGATGAATTTATTCTTACAGACGGAGAGGGATTGAACCTTTCAAATATGAAATTTTTGTTTCTGTATCATAATAAAGTATAAAAAATAGTCAAGTCTCTTTGATCAAACAGGAATCAGCTCACAAATTTACTAATTTTATTCAAAATATCGAAAAGTATCATAAGAAATAAACAGTTTGGTACAGAATTAGTAATTTAGAAAAAAACAGATTTTTTCGGACCGCATAATACCAAATTTTTAGCAGTAAGCGTTGATTCCCTGTTGCATGAAAATTCATTCAATATTATAGTAGTAAACCATCTGGTGTCAATCTTCAACACGACTTAACAGTTAACGGGCAATGCAGAAGCAATTTGTAATAATTTGATACGACGACGATCCCAAAGTTCAGCTTTTTACCGTAACCTCTATCGACGGTTTGCCAATAATAAGTTATTTTCTAAATACCCCTGTTCTGTTTAAGCAGCGATTACCAGAAGCAATTTACTCCGTTCGCAGATGCCCGCTCTGTCATTCTAAATATCCGTTAAATTTAATTACTTCTTAAGCAAAACGTTTAATTTACTTCACGGTGTTCTAATTTTATATAAAATGTCAAATTTTGCTAAGCATAATTAACCCTACTAAAGAAAATATAATAAAAACGATAATTATAAAATTCTTTAAATACAACAAATTATTATTAACTATAATCAGAAAAGCTTCCTTGAACATCAAAATATTTAGAAAGAGAAGATTTGTTCTAAAATCATAAGAACAGATAGAATTAAAAAAGATTCGCAAAAAAGTGCAAAGAAGATCAATATCTAATTGTTTCTCATTATAATCTACAATTTATGAGAAAGGGCAGGCTTAATCAATGTTTTCTAGGAAAACCAGCATGCCTTTGATTAAAACACTGACACTTCCAGACAATTATCTGAAGTAAAAGTGAATTTCCACGCCTTTAGCTTTAAATGTCATCATTTGTCAAACGAATCGCAATGAAATTTGCTGTTAGAGATTACTGAGTAATGAACACTGAATTAGTTAAGAGTTACAGAGCTCTCGAGGTTCTTTTTTTCTAATCAATCAAGATTTATATAATTTATGTATGTACCTACATTATTCTTTTCATAAAGTAACGAATTTTCTAACTTTTCAGGTAAAGCAACGGGCATAGTAACGAACACAAGAATTACGCATGCAACTCCAGCTGCTTTATACGGTCACTCACCATCACGTTATTGGGAGGATGACTCGAAAGTTCCACCTGCGGCAAGAAAATCTTGTAAAGACCTTGCAAGGCAATTAATTGAAAACGACCCTGGGCGTAACATTAATGTAAGTGGTTGTTCTTGGCATGTTCATATTAAATTTGACGCTTGGAGGCAAACCCATCAGCAAACATCATGCATTTATTAACAATTTAAGGATTAGGGAAGAAACGCACACACTATTGACTATCGTAAGCTTTAATCTGGCTAGCTCCAATTTAATCTAAAATTAACGAGGTTTGGAAAAAAAATTAATTATTGCTATCTCTAGATAACCAAAATCTATAAATAAAGACTCTCGAGGAAGTTTTAATTAAATTCACCCTTTCCTAATCAATAGTGAACTGTACGTTTCGATTAAGGTCCGGAAATCGTACGTGATCATTGTGATAAGCGGATCTAAGCATGTAGCGGTATAATAGTATTTTTATAAAATAAATTCTGGCCTCTTGGAATCGACAATACTCGGCTTAAGGTGGTTTTTTTTAGTGGTAAGTAGAAATAGATTCAAAGGATCATATTTTTGCCCACGAGCGAGGAAATTCATAAAAACTGCAGTCGTTAAACACCACTTACAAGGTTTACCTCCTTTTAAGGGTAATTTTCATTTTCTCTATTATCTCGTTCTAATCGTACTTGAACATAAAATAAGCTTTAAGAGACCTTAAAAATTTTAAAACCTCATTATGCAAATATAATATTGGGAAATCTAGGAGGATTTTGCGAGCCAGATTTTTAGTGCTTTAATTCTCATTTTTTTTGTTTTTAAATTATAAAAAGGTACTTAAGCAATTGTTATTAAACCGCATGAAATTATTTTTAAGAATTATATCTTTATTTTTTAAATTCTTGGAGAAGTACTTCTGCATGAGCTCATTTAGAAATTTTCATTTTGTAAAAATAATCTGTAGGAAAAATATCATACGTTTTCAAGCCATGAAATAACAAGACAAGGGGCAATGATGCAATAAAATTGAAAACTTCACTAATTCATCTTAGTTTTTTTGCTGACACGACCACATCGAGTGTAAAGACTGAAAAAGTAAACAAGACGAGGTCGTTCTTTATCTGTAACATAGTAAGTTTAAAGGTGACCATCTGGAATTCTAGAACAAACACGGAAAATAAGAATAATAAAAATATTGAAACAACTAGTAGTATTACATTTTTAAATTTTAAAACTAAAATCGTGTTATGAATATAATTAAATTATATTTCGTGTTATAAATTAATAAACAAAACAAATAATAATGCATAAATTTTGAATAAGTCCACATTTTTAGTGCCTTCATGCATCTGGGTTTCATTTTGTGTAATGCAAAAACACCTGGCTCGGAAGTAGACTTATTGTTAGATTTCACTGATATACAAAATTGAACTTTTTGAATGTTACATGCACTAAAGAGGGTGATTTTTATGGAATGTTTCATGCTAATTGCGAATCTGTGTTCTAAATTTTCCCAGCATGTCAGGTGTTTGAGTGAAATGCGTTCGAAAATTCAGAAATTTCAATTTTTATATTGAATAATAAAGGTAGATAACGTGAGATAATTTGTTTACAAATCATATTTTTATTCGAACTTTGCCTGTATTTCGTTGCTGGTGCATCCCTTTTAAGGCCCCAGCTGTAATCTGCAAGCATATTTTCGCTTCATTTTCCCTTGTAGCGCGATTTAATTTGGGCGATATCTTGATAAAATCTCTTGTCATCTTCATCACTTACATCACCAAGATTGTTCGGAAAAGAATCCAGATGTGAATGATGGACGTGAATCTTCAGGGACATATTTGCTTCCAACTATTTGTAATTTTCCATCAGTTCATCAACCAGCTGTTCGTGGTTTTCAGCTTTTGTGTTTCCAAGGAAATCTGTCACCACACCAAGCAGGTGCCTCTTCTTCATCTAAGATATTGTCTTGAGACTGGCATCATTCATTAATTCCCTGATTTAGGGCTCTGTTTTATTTTAGCTCCGCTTATTCTTTTTCTTTTTTAACTAAAGAAAACTTTTACCATCTTCGTTCATCGTCTTGACGAAGTTTCTCATCAGTACCAACTTGAAGTGAAGAGGTGGCAGATACTTTTTTCTGTGTTAACAAGAGGCTCACGAATGCCATTCTTAATTCCAGGAATAATGTTAGTACTTTTTTCTGGCCGTTGCTTCTTAATATAATGATTTTCGTCTGTGTCTACTATCCACTTATACAGAAAACAGCAAAATTGCGTGTACCCAATTGTAAACCCAGTACTAGAGCTACAACTTTTAAATCCGCACAAATTTGCTATTGCAATCTCTGGTACTTTGTTTTATCTAGAAGTAGCTTCATGCTTTTATAACATTCTTTTATGTGGACAGCATGAGCAATGAGACTAGAAGAATTTTCATTTTCATTATAAAGGGGAACAGTTTGAAGCTAGTTTTCGAGGAGTCTATAAAGAGTCTCCACTCTTCTGAACTGTGATGCTGGCTCATTGCCTCTAGTAAAGGGTTGACATTACAGAATATCACGTCATTTTGTTTTGACAATGTGTAACGGGAAAAACCAGAAAAAGAGGCCTAATTTTCGTATAAGCCAGAAATCGAAAGAAATTCAATCTCGTAGCTCAAAGTCGAAGACGGGAGGAGGTGGTTCAAAGGTAGTAAATAACCCAGATATTTATGTTCTTACCTGAACCAAAAACTTAAATCTCGACTACAAATTCAAAAAAGATACCTAGAGGGCACGAGAAGCTGAACTAGAAGATTACATCGTGAAAATACTTTACCTATCGTTTAAAAAAGTTAAATATTTTACGTTAAATACTCAAGGCATTTAAACAAGATAATATATAAATAGAAAAATACAAACGTACATATAATATAAAAATTTTTTTATCTTACTCTCTAAATCTGGAGGGCCTTTGATTTCCAGCAACTTTCTGAATTAACGAAAATTAAATTTACACAAAATTGAACGATGAGAAGGCATGGTTTCGTTCACAATAAATTTTAAACACTTAAATTTTCACAGAACACAAAACTTTAATTTTAACAGAGAGAATACCAATTTTTCCATCAGACACTGGCGATGAGATGCTGTTTTCACCAACTAGGGAAGATAACGAAGATATTGGAGTCTGAAATGCGCACACACAACGAAACAAAACATTTCCATCAGGAAATGCACCACGATAATCAGAAGAAATTCATAGAATCTTGCTGCTTAATGTTACGATCCCAATTACTGAACAACAGAATTCATTTACTTAAGGATTATTCCTTTTATTACTCGTGGATTCTTCCAGATCCGATGGACATGCCGTAGTCAAGGCTCACGAAGAGTGCTTATGGAAAGCACCAAAAAGCTTACGGAATGCACCAAGATTAAACCCACGGCTAGACTTGGTTTTTAACGAAAGCAGAAGAAGACGGTACCTAGGAGCCCGCGCCAGGGCGGCCGACGCCGGCCCGTACGCGGAGTCAACCGCATTTCTCGGTGTTCTAATTTCGATTCACCGAGGGACTCAAGAAAATGTTTAACGCATCAAAACCATTGGAAAGAACAAAGAAGCTGTATTATCAAATACAACACAGGCGGTCAATTAAAAATGGAATGGTACCAGACGTTATCTCTTTAATGTAAGCTGCCTTCCATCCAGACATAAATCTGCAAACGGGAAGCATTTTTTTTAAAAAACAAACTCGGATGTCAAGAGAATTTCCTTTAACTGACAACAGCAAAAAAGTATACCAGAGATCTAAAAACAGTTTTGAACTGAAATAAAGTTTCTGATTTAAGGAAGTACCATTTTAATAGCCCGAAATAAAACATGTTTTGACCATAAAAGCGACATATCAAATTTCTTAAATGAAGCCTAAATAAAACGTCCTCGCAACGAAGAAATGATTTCATCAACAATGAAAAGAACATAAAACAATTGGTTAAAATACAGTTTGATTTTTAACAATACAGCTTTAAAAAAAACCTTGGACGAAATATCGGTTAGCAGTATAAATAACTTGCTAAACATTAAAAAGCAAAATGAAACGCTGAATTCATATTAAATGAATGCATTTAAAGAGAAACTCAGGCAGAACTCGGATGAGTACGCAGAATTTTAAAATGACATTACAAATGAATGCTGCAATTCTTGCTGCCTACTACGGAATGTGCATATTCTTGTCTCTTTGTCTAATAAATTTTATTCTTTGAACCTTGAAGCTAAGAGTTCTGGTTGATTTTTGGACAAATTCAGATCACTGGCTAAATAATTTAAATCGGACTGGCTTATTTTAATGAGGCTTCTTAGGCATGTCAACTATATCAGGGTCTGTTTCTTAGTTTTTTTGGCTCTCGAAGTTCTCTAGTGGGTCCTCCTCAGACTCCAGAGTCCATAAATCTCGTAGGGATGGTATAGGAAGATCCTGAGTATTGTGCAGCACAGGTCTTATAGCGCAAGGGAGATTGCATATCTTACTTACTTTTTGACTTATTCGTTATGCCAGCGATTTTAATTGTACAAAAGGAGCAGTTTGAAAAATGATCTTTTGGTTCTCTCCATATTATTGGAAATGAAAACGCCATGTGACGAGATTTTCCACTCAGACAGCTTGTGAACCGGGAAACACATGTTAAACACAAGATATGTGGGGCTCAAACCTTATCCTGATCTTCAACTTTACACCCGAAGTACAGTTCATAACTTTTTTTGATGAGCGGGATTATATTTGTCTTTTAAGGCTTGAAAGTCAGTTCACCACACGCCCTACATAAGTTGTCAGGACTATTCACACAGTTGCGTGGCATTGCAATGTTAAAATATAAATTGGACAAAGCTTGCGTGGTTCACAAATTTGATTAGTCAAAGTGCAATACAGGTAAGAATAGAGTATGGATATGAACTTCACAAACGATTGTAAGGAAATGAACACTTTAGGGTATACTGCGTCATTCCTAAACACGCGTAGAATCCCGAAGTTACTCACTGACGGGAAACCCCAACTCGTCCGGTTACTCTTCAAAATTAAATTTATTCAAACTAATTCGTTATTAGATGAATAAAATTGTTTGGTGTGGTTTAAAGCGGCTAGAGATTAAAAAAAATAAATATAAGGGGCAGGATGTGCAAATTTGGGGTAGAAACCAACAGTTACAGAAAAAAGGTGGGTAATGGATAAATTATAATGACATATTTCAATTCAACAGGAAAGATTATATAAGAATTAGCTAAAATTGTTCCTGCAACAAAATCTTTGCCTATCAGTGTTTTTAGTAGTCCAAGCGGCGATTGGAACATGCTGTCCATCATCGAGCACCCGCCTAATTTATGAAAAAAATTAAAGTAGATATTGCTAGGGAAAAAGTGGCTTGTCTCTAATTGATGAGGGGATTATAAACCAGTCGTGATAGAAATTGTTTGCTCTTTTCCGATACAAAATCATCCAGCGTTTTATCTGAAAAAAAAACAAGTTAAATAACAAAAAAAAAACAAGAAATGTAAAAAAAACACAAAAAAATAATTTAGTTTACCAAACAACTTTTGGGTCAGTTCTTCATTCGATGAGACATAGCGTTTGCCAAAATCTGAGCTTTTATCTCTGTTCAAGTTGGCAATTATTTTCATCTTAGTTTGGTTATCAACTTCATCATCAAAAAGTGACAGAATGACTGTCTCTTCACATAAATACCACAAGTGATGGCTAAACTTGCTTAACGAATCTTTAGAAATTGTTGCGTCAACTTTTTCGTACTCTTTTAATGTCTTCAAGAAGCACAAATCTTGGTTAGGTGCTTTAATCTCCACTGCGCATTCGAGCCAAGGTTTAACATACAATGTGACAATAAATAAACAAACATCTTGTAGAGCCTTTTTGTCCTTCGCATTCATTCTCAATTGTGACTGAAACAAACATTTTTTAAAGAATAGATCGCTCTCGCCACCCATCGTGCCTGATGCATAGCTCCAGGGGGCTTGAGTTTTAATTTCTTCTCTGTATCTCCTCCCAAAAACACTACGCATAGTTCAAACAATTCGCGGTAATCGTCTCTTATAAAACTTTTGTCCAGTTCTGCCTTATAAAACATTAAACAAAAATGTAATGTTTGTCTCGGCAACATGTTCTTTTACGAAATCAAGAGATAGTCCAATGGAATCGATGTTTTTCCAATTGTCTCTGAACTTTTTGAAGATCGGAATATCAGAGCTACTAGTAATTTGCTTTATCTTAGTTTCGAAGACAGTTTTTAGGACCAATTCATAAATATGATGACGACAAGCGCAAAGCAACAATTCTCTTTCTAAAGTCTGCTCCAAAACAGCACAAGCTCCATTGAAACGGCCAGTAGTCGAAGAGAGCAGCTGAGACGGCTTTAGCTTGATGTTTTCCAGGAGAACTCTCTAGTTTTGGCACTGCAAGAAGTTGTTCTCTATCGTCAAATGAAGCAATAATTGGCAAGCGTTCTTCTTTTGAACTTTTGAACAATGGACTGTGACTACGTCAGGTACATTGTTCTGAAAGTCAGTTTTTATTACTTCTGCCCTGGATTTTCTCGTCTGAGTACGAATTCGCTGAATCGAGGATTTGTTAATAGGAAAATCATTGCTGCTCAGACCAAGTGCTTCTACGACCGCATGAAGAATGTAAACGGAGTCTCTTATGCTTAACTGGCATCGATCAAAGCTGCGACAAGTTTAGGTGTTATGAGATTCTTTCTACCTCTTTTTGAACTTTTTTCAGGGCAGGGAACGTCTGGCAAGCTGAGTTCAGAATTCAAAATCTGTTCTTCGTCCGAATCTTCTGAACATTCCAAGTTATTTGTAGTGGAAGTAGATGCAACAGCCAACAACTCTCTTTGTCTTACATTCCTTTCATCTTCTTTCAATCGTCTTTGCCTAGCTCTTTCCTCTTCTCCACCCTTTTTTTGTCTAACCACCTAAGCATCCCGGTCGACCTGGCTCTCTCTGTTTCTTTAAAAATACTTTGTCTTCCTCTATTTTCATTCTCTCAAAGGCATCAGCATGTGCAATATCAAATAAGTTATCAAGGTCAATTTTAAAATTATTTTCACTGTTTTTGAACGTGTCCTGAGTTTTCTTACATTTTTTTTGCAACTCTCTCCAAACATTATATAAATCAACAAGTTTCTTCACGCAGTTAGGAAATGCCTTTGTGGGAATTCTTGCTTTTTCCCAAAATATACTGCACTTCCTAATTACAAGATTCGTATTTTCACTGACAGTCAGCTTGACTTCGCGAATATTGTAAAATAAGACAGCGAGAACTTGTCGATTAGATGGTAATTTTGCACCATTTATTTGATGGATAGGCAGTCCGACAAGGAAAATATTTTGTTTATCACTCCGTAATTCCACCGACATCTTTATGCAATAAGCAATAGCGCACTAATAATCTTAAAAATCACGTATGAAATGACAAATGAATCACGTAGTTACAGGTCGCAGCGCAGTACCCGCGCAACTTGTATGGACAAATTTAAATCACATCGTTTATAAAACGGGCTAATATTTTTTTCTAGACAATATTAGGTTATTACGAAAGTTTTAAGAAGGTATGCGTAAAAATATATCAAACTCGAAATATAAGGGACATCCTAACTAACAGTATAGGTCCACACCGTTTGGTGGTCAGAGTGCAGTTCATTCTTATAGCTAAATAGTAAAAATAATTTAATGAATGTGTTTTTTTAAAACGTTCCTTTACTTATTTATTTATTTTTCTAATTCTGAAAGAGGGACTGAAAATTTAATTTTGACTGCTTTTGAATCATCGTAGTTGAACAGACCTAGGTCTTTGCAAGATTTCTTTGTTTTATTGTATATCTTGAAGTAATAGCTACAAAAAAGTTCTACGATTGCACTCCGAAAATGGTCAACTTTATTGATAAGTATGAGAAAAACTGAAGAAACTCGAAAGTTTTAAATTAATTGAAGGCAGTGTGATAAAATAGTGTTTAGCCCTGAACGCAAATCAGAAGTAAATTCCCGAAAATCGATCTGCAAGTGTTTCGTATCTGTTGATTAGGGCAGGGCTTTAAAAATCTTAAAGTTGCTATTACATGTGAACAACAGAAAATAGAACATACGTCTATGTGAAATTTTTTCTTGAAACTACATCTACATAGTTTGTAAAAAGGCATAACAATTCAAAAGGTTTGTCTAGGGGGTTTGTGAGACATTACACGTAAAGTTCAATCACATTAATCTTTTTTCAAGTGGAACTGTAACTGCACTTGAAAATGCAAAAAAGTTGAACAGCTAATCATGTTTACTTTAGATACGGTTATGTCAGTTGTCAAAACAAAATTTAAAGAGCCCAAAGTTAGCTATAAGAGGGTGTGAATTTGGTATGTAACTTAACCTCGATACTTGACAAATGACATTATCACTGGCAACAAGAAGATGATTTGCGCTGTTGATGCATCTTAGCCCTAATCTAATCAGCTGCAAAATGCCTTATCGAAGCCGCTGATTATAATTTCAAATTTAGTATACAGTCAACCGAGTAATATATTGCGCAATGCAACTTTTTTATAAAATGTCTATCAGTAGTTTTTAAGTTTGTGAATTCTTATGTACAAATACAGACATTGACATCAATGAATCTTCTTAAAGGAGTTGGAGAGTTAACTTCTTTAAAAATGTAAAGAAAAATAGCTTGATCTCATCTTAACAAGAAGAGAAAGGGCAAAACCGGTTGTCGCGGTAGTAGGAGAATATTTAACTTAATTACGAGTGCAGCAATCGGCCCGCTAGAGAAATGAAGATTTGTAAGATTGTTAGAATCCAATTCGCCTCGTCAGGCAACTTTCTTATTTGTATCAAAATTCAAATTTGTTCGGAAACATTTATTGCCTACTAGATATGTAATAAAACAAAGACTCAATTTTCTTTAATGCCGAAATTCTCAAAATAAAATTACAGGTGCAAGAAGATGCTTGATAAAGAGAGCATAAGATATATTTCTAAGATTGTTTTTTGTTCTTATGGAGATAGACCACAATTACAGTTTTTTAAATGGGGCGCATACTTGATTTTTATACCATTGAATAGCCCGTCCGACGATTTGAGTTTTGATATTGTTATTTTTGGTTTCGAAAAGTTACTGAATACAAAGTTTGTTCAAAGACTAACTGAATCTATAAAGCTTCAAAATATCTCGCATTTGGTAAAATGTTCACAGCTGCTTAAAATATCAGAATGAATAAAATTTAAAAAATGAAAAAAAAAGGAAAGCTGTAGATTATAAATCGTTCATAAACCGAAAGACAATGATAGATTTTATAAACAATCCATTAAAATTTCTTTATGTATTTTAAACCAGGTGCCAAGTCTTTTGGAGTAGAAGAAATTCAAATAACTACATTTTCATTACGGGAAGATTTCTTAGAATATCATTAGAAACTACTCCGGGATGTTCAAAGCAACAAAAGTCGACTTTTAGATTAATTTTCGTTCTTTCCAATCTTTACAACAAGAATAGTTGTATCGAGGAAAATTGTCAATCAAGAGATGGCGCTAAATTCTACTAAAATATATCAAAATGAGGAAAGGAAGGGTCATCATCAGCCATAACAACGTTACCAGAGCTGGCCATAAATCTCTAGATCTTGAAATTTATAACATTTGTGATTGTTTACGACGATATGTTTTACTGTTGTGGAAACAGTGTGATCACTCTTAAATTATTGTATATTTTTAAATTTTTAATAGAGGTCGCGAGGATCGTGTTTTTCTCTAGTACAATATCAAGGCTAATTACATTCTCTACAAAAAAAGTTTTAATACATTTTAAAAGTCAGATTCGTACATCTCAGTATCCTTTGAATCTGTTGATTGTTCTGGGTATGTGTTAATAGCTTTTGAGCTTGTTATTAAATTTTAAATATTTTTTAACTATCGCGGCAACGGATTATAACCTCTTTTTTATTGTTAATCTGTTTATGCCCCGAACTTTGTTTTGTCTAAAATAATTCTCATTTTTATAGTAGTGTTTAATTATCATTTAAATAACACCAAAGAAATCTTTAAGAAATTGTTTTATATGGTTGTTTTAAATTTATAGCCTGGGCCGCTAACGACCCTTTGGGCAAAAAGGACGAAGAATAATATTAAGAAAAGTAAATTTAAATAAAATAAATACTTTAATGAATAATGACTCAACTCAGTGTTTATATAAAACTTATATTTTATTTTACATAATTGTTAAACATTTATTTATGACATTTCAAACAATATTTATCATGCAAGAATAAATTGAACTATCGACAAGCTTTGGTAGTCTTATTTTTACATAATGCACGCTTCAATCTTTTGTGACCGCAAACAATTAGATGTTGCCTACTAAAACAAACACTTTGTGGTATTGCTGACTATCGGGAGGGCCCTAGAAATCGTGGTTCCAGGCCAAACCTTTTAAGCAAAGCAATTATAAATTATCTTTAAAATTCCATGTTGTCCAATTTGCTTCTGTATGATCTACACAGCAGCCATGCGTTGTTCATCCAAACGTTGAACATCCAGAAGAAAATTGTTATGTACCATTTCTTACCCCAAAGATCGATTCTATATTCTGCGACGTTCCTCTCCTTAAGATCAACTCCTCCTATACATGTATTAGATTGGGTTGTACAATATCAATTTTGTTCCTGTTGCTGCTACGCCACATTTATTAGACATGACCGTTACAACGCTGTTGTCATTCCACCGTACAACAATGACATTATTCTCTTCATCCAGTGCAAAGTCATACCACCCTCTTGCCTTTTTGCCAAATGCTTTTCTATCCTCAAGAGGACATTGTTCAGTACGATTATCCCTAACAGTACTCGTGCCTTCAAACCGCATTTTTCCTAATTTTGTTATTAAGCTAATTGAGCGTTTGTAAAATATTTGTCAAAGAACAAAAATGCAAATTTTTAAACTTATTGTGCAGTTTTTTGACGATGCAATGCTTTGTAATCAAAACGTATTGGCTTTCCCTTTATGTACTGTTTACAGTAGGGATGTCACGAATATTCGGCTACTATTCGGTATTTGGCATATTTGGCGGGGTTTTTTTGGTATTTTGTATTCGGCCGAATAGTACGCAGTATTCGGCCGAATACCGAATACCTAATTATAAATACACCACGTATTACTCAAAATGTATCTATTTTAATAACAAATCATTACAAATCTAATACTTAAAATCTATCAGTGACAAGTTATGATGAATAAAAACAAACTTTTCAGCATTTGTTGGTAGCAAACGATTGCGCTTTTTCTCATAGATAATATCTGCTTCTGAAGAAAGCCTCTCACTATATACACTACTGCCAGCAGACTATAGGTAAATCTTCGCAAATTTTGTCAGCATTAGATACTGTTTTGCGTTTGCTGACCACCACTTGTAAGGGTCTGCCGTCCGATCTAGGCAAACAGTTTTCAAATAAAAATCAATCTCATTTGCAATAGCACTTGTCTCCATAACCTCATTTTGCATATTGCCTGCACCTGTAGCAATTTTCTCGAAACAATTCCAGAAACTGTCATGTATTTCAATGGTTCTATCGTTTTTATTGGTGTTTCTTTTCTTACTAGGTGGAGAAGAATCATCATCGGTACTGCTAGATTTATTACAACAAATTTTCAGAGTTTCTAAAAAAATTTTTAGTCTGGCTGTTTCCGTTTGAACTAATCCCAGGAAATTTGTTTTGAATCGCGGGTCAAGAAAAGTGGTAACCAGATATTTGTCATTGTCATCAAGGTCAAACCGTTTTTCCAGCTCAACGTTTAGTGTAGATCTCATTGTCAATAAATTTGGTGTCCTATCTGCAGTCTCTTCCTTTTCCAGGTATTTCAACAATGTGACGACATGTGAAATCACTTCAGAGGTGCAGGAAACACTTGAACTGGTTATTTTAGTAATCTCTTCAAACGGTTTGAGGAGTTTGATACATTGCTTTATTAACTCCCACTGTGACTGTATCAAATTGTTCAAAGATTCGTGATCTCTTATGTACAAAGAGACAGCTCGTTGTGTTCTAGTAATCGCTGCATTAAATAATAAGTAAAATTCCAGCGTGTGATAACGTCTTGTACTAGTTGGTGATTCGGCAAGTTTAGTTCTTGGCGAATGGATTTTAGCTTTTGTTGTGCTACGCCAGAGTGATTAAAATGCGTAACAATTAGTCTCGCAGCAACTACCATCTTTACTTAGTACCTCTGTTTGGGACATCAGCGATTCCTCGATAGCTCGTTGTAGTGAATGAATAAAATACTTAGCAGAATCACATTCTGCGACTCCTACACCTTTTATCATATTGGCTCCACTGTCATGGAGAAGTAAATGAATCTTGCTCTGAGGAATATTCTATTTTTCTACAGTAGCATTAAGCTTATTTGCGATATTGTCACCAGTATGTGACCCAGCAAACGGTTTTATCGCCAATATACCACGTTCAAAAATAAACACTAGATCTGGAGATATCCAATGTGCAGTGAAACTCAAGAAACTTTCGTTATCGTGCTGACATGTCCACATACTAAATGTCACGGATACTGTTGTTGCTCGCAAGATATTAGCTTTAGTTTTTGAGTAAATTCTGTCATATATATCGGGAATAACTTTTTGGGTCTCATAAGTGCAATCAGGTATTTTGTATTGAGGCAGAGCCTTTTCCATATGCCTTGTAAAGCCGGCTCGTTCAACAAATGAAAACGGTTTTGTCTAAGGCAATCATTTCTTCTAATATATAATAATATTTTATTGATTTTGGGTCATTTATATCCCACAATAATTTTCTTTCAGTTGTTTTCTTCGGGGTTAACTGTTTTTGTTTTTTTTTTGGCGTACCTGCTACTACCTTGGAATCGGCAGACGCAAGAGTACCGCCCTTTTTACTTCTATTTGCCGAAGGAGCAGCAGCTAAAGTAGCGTACTGCTCAGCGTGTTTACTTTTAAAATGGTTTTTCATGGAAGCTGTAGCTGTAAGCAAAAAAAAACGACTACAATAACTAAACTAACTTCGCTCACATATTACACGATAAGATAAAGACTTTTACAAATATTTCCTTTACCTATGTGTTTTATGTAAGTTTTTCTTTTTTACTTACTTACTTTCTTTTTTTCTCCACCACGCAAGATCTTATTGTTATTGTTACACAGCAAACACACAGCCATCGTGCTATCTTTCTTAGAAATCTCATAATATTCCCAAATAGGCTACTTTTTATTAATTACTGGTGCTATTTTATAAAACTTTTGGCTATAAACAGCGATATTTTTAATAATAATGACTAATTATTATAATAACACAACATGCGATCAAAAGAATGTAATTAATAATACCGCATACACCGCAGTAAGACAGGTCGTGAGTCACGATCACGACCTGTCTCATTGCGTAACGCGCAAAATGTACAGATCTTATACCAAACATTCGGCGGTCGAATACTCGGCGCTTCGGCTGAGGGCATGGCCGAATATTCGGTATTCGACCAAATCACTATTTGTGGCATCTCTAGGTTACAGCAATATCTTTCAAAGTAAAGAATTATTGATTCATCAATTTGAATTGAAAAATATTGTATAAACAGGATTCGAAGTTTAGATTTTGACAAATTAATTATTATCCAAAACTATCATTATTGCTTTTGATGGAAGTTCATTATGGAAATCTTCCTGAGTTTCACAGAACATACATCGACGTGGAACGAAAACGTAACCACTTAGAAACAAGATTGCTATAAAAAAACGTATAGTTTGTCGCTTCCTAACTCTAACCTAATGGTTTTTTTGAGAAGTATAGAACACTGTATACTTTAGAATATGTTCTTTAGCAGATGAATTCAAGAACAACTCAAAGAATTTAACTAGCCTACTTGTTTTCGCCAAAGTAGATGGGGGTGGTATAATTGGATTCTGATAGTACCTCCTTTTTCTTCTTTGGTGGTTCATTTTCTTTTTCTGATAGCTCGAAAAATTGGTCTTTTGGTTTAGTAAAACTGTACATGTCTGGTACTTCAGCTTTAACTTGCAACTAATTTTTATTCTATCTATTGGGATCATTACAATCCTAATCATCTGAATCTTTATCTGTGTCATTATCATTATCAGGAGATGGAGTTATGTATGTACATATCAGTAAGAAAAGGATCACCCTCATTTAGCCTTTTTATTTCTTCTAGAAGCTCAGCGAAGGTCAGCGGTGTCTTCTTAAAAGATAAAATAAAAACTTAACCTATATGCCCAAGGGGTCGTAACGACCCATAAAATGTTTATTAAAAATGTTTAATCATAAGTAAACATTTTTTTATTTCAATTATTGCAGTGCAAACTAGCACTATCCTTTCTCATTATAAGTAGTAACTCAGAAATTTATTATACCGCAGGAGAAAAGCCTACCAGTAATATTTATCACACATCGCTAATTCGCAAAATTACAACACAAGTTTAGGCCGTTTATTTTACAAGCACTGTACACAGATGCCGCATAAAGCACACGGACGATTAGCAATAGACTACTTGTCTTAGCAAGTTTGTGTCGTAAACAGGTCAAGATCATATAAAGCTACATAATTTTTACAGAAGCTTCGTTAGTTAGTAAAAGGAGAGTAGAAACCAGGCTATTTTTACTAATTTTTCATAACCACAATAAGGTCAACGTTCCACGGAGATATGATGATTTGTTTTGTGAAAAAAAAACACCAGACCGCCCTTGGTTGTTCTACTGGGTGGCAAATTTAAAATCCAAATATTCAAACAAATTATTTATGCTACTAAGGGTAGCGTATCATATTTTTGCCGTAAAGTCGAAAAAACAAACCGAACAAATGGAGGTAATAGTTTTTGTCCATTCTTGAACCCTAGAGAAACAGTAACACATCATTCCTTTCAAAAACAATATAAAACTTAAGATGTTTTGAAAAGGTAAGATGAATGAATTTATTACTAAAACCAAAGATGACCCAGAACTCACCACGCGGAGGTGGCTGCTTGTCGACTTCCATCACCTCTCTCCACCCTCTCCGTCAGCTCTATTTTACGGTTTATTTACAGAAGTAGATTTAGTTAACTAGTATCAAGTGTGTAATCACGTTTGGTGTTGAAATGAGACACTTGTTGCCTTGAGTGTATCTTTGTTCGAATAAAACCAACTCTGCTTGTTTCTCCACAAACTTCCATTAATGCTTCAGTCACTAATTTTATGGATCTTTCGACGGATTGCGTGTAATTATGGTTAGATTCTCTACCATATTTGAAAGATTTTTATACCATAGATTTGCAAGCAATGGAGGCTCAGTCAATTTATAACATTGCTAGGCAATGAGCTCAACAAAATCGGTAGCATAAAAGTTTATATTTGGCACCTTAGAGTACCTTCTGCTATCTTCTTTTCTTTGCTTACGAATATTCAACAGTCTACGATAATCCATATTTCTCGATTCATCTGTCACCACTGAGACTAGAAGGGTTTTTGGATGTGCATAGAAATTATTTCTTTGAATGAGTAGATCAATAATAGATAGAACACCTTTGTCAAAAATGCTGGACTATTTTATCAGATTTAACAAATGAAGAGAACCGTCTTTACATAATAGTTTTTGCCTAACATGAAACCAGACTGGTTCATAAAGCCTAAGGATTCGATTTGCTGCTGTTAACCAACGAGAATGTAAAAGTTTTTTTGGATTTATCTGGAGTAAGCCTTTCAAGAAAACACCAGACGCAACAACCTGGCATATATTCCAGTACTCAAATCATCAGTAACAAGGTCTGGTGAGATTCTAAGAATTTTTCAATGGGGCCAGAAAAGCCATAAGGTCCAGTTGTATGTTCGTCTAAATGCTGCAGTAAATGTCTTAGCAATAATTCATTGACGCGATAGAGACAAATAAACCCTTGAATTTAAAATCCCAGAAATTTAATCGTTCCATTTTTGAGACCAGCTTTAACGACAGTTCCGTCACAACCCACCGCAACTAAATTGAGAAAATCTGTTTTTTTTATTTAAAAACTTAACAATCTCTGTTTCTTCTTTTTGATATTCAACAACGAGCCAGAAATTGGTGTCACATCACCTATTTACTTTGATCCAGGTTCTGCAACTAACACTACATGTTCTTTGATAACCGCCTTTCTATTAAATTTACTTCCTTACATTTCTTGGGTAAGTGTCTTATCTTTTCTACCGTCAAAGTAAATATAATTTTCTTAAAATTTCCTTATCTGTGCCATGAAACTCGGTTCTCCTCATTTTCCGAGCACGTTGCATTTTACTTTTATCTATTACTTTTAATGTGTCAGTTGAAGTAACAATTTGTAGATCCTCTAAAACAGCAGAAGCTATTATAGCTGCAAACCTGTCAGAAACACTACTGTTTTGTCACATGCTTTAGCCAAATTTGGGAGAGAAATTTTCATTTGTCCGATAACTGTTTGAGGTTGAGATGTTGAAGCAATTGGTTTTGACAATCAACTGAATCTGACGAATCTGCTGTGTCTGTTTCACTTACTAGTAATTCCTCTAAGGTACATATTTTACGTCCACTTTTTATGGTATCTGCTGTTTTAGTGAGCCAAAAAAACTCTAGATTTTCTATAAGTTCTTTTTTTTAACCTTCGACTTTCGACAGTGTCAACTGAACTAATTAACATCTTTCGCTGATCGAGTAAAAAGGCTGTTTTTCTTGTAGGCACTTTTACTTTACATTTATATAAAGAAAAATCAGAACATTTACAAGATGATATGTCAAACAAAGTGCGATTAGTATGTTCTTGGAAATTTCTAATTTTATAGTAATTAAATGTCTCTGTTTTTCTACTTTTTAAAGGTTTTTTGAATGTTTGCTATTTCTTATAGGTAATAGGCTTTTATAATAATAATAATAATAATATGACTTTATTGCATACTCCACACATAAACTACAATTTTCTAACTTACAAAACTTAAAGTAATTGGGGTGCAATCACAGGGTGAGGTTCAGTCGTGACTGCTCTACCACCTAAACCCTGATATTAAACAACTTTCATATAAGAAAAAAATGCCTAAAATAGTTTTTCCACTATATCTATGACTAATCTTATATATTCTGTAATGACATGACTAAATATAACAGTATACTATACAGTATGTTCAGAAGTAATAAAGAAATAAAGAAAGTGCACCTAAACCGTAGCATTCTAGGTGACAACAAAGAAGTTAAGTATGATTACATTGCTTATTAAATAATTCCTTGCGTGCTCTATGTTTAAATAAAATAGATGAGCAACATTTTACTTCATCAGATATATCATTATACAATTTATAAACCTGAAACGTGAAAGATCTTTCCAAAATAGACGTTCTATGATGAGGAGGTTTAATTTTAGCTCAAAATCTTGTAGATATGTTATGAACATCAGTTCTAAACGTTATTTTGTTATATAAATAGGGTGGATGCTTGTACTTTATTATATTGTGTTAAAGACATAATGTCTGTAAAATACGTCTTTTCTCCATTGATAATCAACCAGAATCAACGAGATTATGACTTACATGATCATATTTCCTGATCCAATACACGTATCTTAAGCATGAGTTCTGAACTTTTTGTATTCTTCCCGAGGTAACATTATCCAATGCTGCACGGTAAACAGGAACACCGTAGTTAAACTGAGACAATACAAATGCTTCACAGAGACGTTTTTTTGTTTCAATATGTAAACTAGATCTATGAGGAAAAATTTTACGTAAATTCTGATAAGCTCTAGAGATGTAGTTAGATATTTGATCCTTAAATCTGAAAGAATTATCCATGATTAATCCTAAACTCTTAGCTTGATTCAAAATAGGAATATTTTCATTATTCACGTAAATATTTAATAAAGGAATTATCTTGCACGTATTCTTGTTACCAAAAATCAAGACAGCAGATTTATTTGGATTAATGTTTAAACACAATGAGTGGATGCTTCGTAAATGAATTGCAATTGAGAATTAATTAGTTGATTACCTTGTAACCAATCTGCCGGATAGAATGAGTAATAAAGTTGTGTGTCATCAGCATAGACATGTACGCAGCAACCACTAATTTCTTTAATAAGCACAGAAGTGTAAATGGAATAAATAGAATACAGTAAAGGACCGAAGATAGGCCCTTGAGGCACTCCCTGTTTAACCACCAAAGATTCCGAAGTATTACCGTTTAGTGAAATACTCTGAATTCGGTTTGATAGATATTGACTAAAAGAATGAAAAAAGATAAAATAATATCTAAATTCGAGTATACCTTTTTTTAAATATGTATACAATAAATGCAGAACTGAAATTTGCGCCAAAAGTAAACTAGACCAGCTGCAGATAAAATAATAATATAACATATAGTTCATTATCTACGATTTGCGTTTAACTCCATAACCTTATTGAGATTTCATTTTCAGTCTTAATCTCTATCAATAAATTGCCATCACAAATATAAAAATAAAAATAAAGGGTTTTCCAATAAGAGGTGTTATTTTGATATTCAAAGAAAAGTGCCATTTTTTAATATAAATGATCGGATGTTTATTTCATTATAAAGAGGAAGGTATGCCGTTAATAGTGGAAAATAACATCAGGCAAATGACCACCACGACCACGCTTACAGGACAATATCCTTTTCATGAAATTTTCCATAACCAAATCGCAAAGTGGCTGCCCTATGTCCTCGATAGCCTCACGAATTCCATCTTTGAGGTCTTGAATCGACGCTGGGCTGTTGGCGTAGACCTTCTCTTTCACGTGGCCCCAAAGAAAGAAGTCGCAAGGTGTTAAATCACAAGATCTCGGTGGCCAATTGTGATCACCTCTTCGAGAGATAACACGGTCCGGAAACTTTTTCCGTAAAAGATCAATGGTTTCGTTGCTTGTGTGGCACGTAGCGCCGTCTTGTTGAAAGTAAACGTTGTCCAGATCAATACCATCCAATTCCGGCCATAAAAAATCGTTAATCATCTCTCGATAGCGCAATCCAGTCACCGTAACTGTTGCTCCAGCCTCATTTTCGAAAAAGTAAGGTCCAATGACTCCGCCGGACCATAAACCGCACCAAACAGTCACACGTTGAGGATAGAGAGACTTTTCAACAATAACTCTTGGATTTTCTGAGCCCCAGATCCGACAATTTTGCTTGTTGACGAAGCCACCGAGGTGGAAATGGGCCTCATCACTCAAGATGATTTTTCGATGGAATTCTGGATCATTTTCATGCATTTCAACGACCCAATCAGCAAAGACACGACGTTGTTGGTGATCGGCCGGCTTGAGTTCTTGTGTTAACTGGACTTTATAAGCCTTAAGACCCAAATCTTTATGCAAAATACGGTGTAATGACGTTTGTGGAATGGCTAATTCCAAAGAACGACGAGGAATGGACAAACCTGGGTTTTCTTTAACACTTTCGGCTACAACAGCAATATTCTCGGCTGTTCTTGAGCGACGTGCACGGGTTTTATTCTTCACATCACTAACTTGTCCCAAGAGCTCGAATTTTTTCACCAATTTCTGTATTGCGGTCCGACAAGGTGCTTCACGGTGACCCAAAAATGTTCGAGTTTTACGAACCGTCTCTGCCAAATTTTCACCATTTTTATAGTGCATTTTAATAATTTCAATGCGTTGTTGAAGCGTGTATCGTTCCATATTTATTAATGGCGTAGTTTCTACTTGTCAAATGTCAAAAAATGATAGCTTCAAAAGTGACATCTACCGAAATAGCGAGCTATTCAAAATAACACCTCTTATTGGAAAACCCTTTATAAACATAATATTTGTATTAGACACATATTCAGTAAATAAGAATGGCAAAATAAGTAGGAGTAAAAAAAGATAGTACATAACATAATACTGCCTACAAAAAATATTATTATTCTTGATGATGTAATTAAATCATATGTAAAATAAATTTTAAAATTTATATCTTTTTTTATATGAACAACATATAATGGATTAAAGGATATTATCAGTTTATACCAAAAGTGTACAAATCAGGTGTAGGTAAAATATACATACTACAGTTCATAACTTGATGATATACGTTTTATTCCATTTTCCAATTTTATTAAAATCTTGCCTTCATGCGACCATACGTTTTTGAGCCATATTTAACAGATGCCTGCTTTAGAAGCTGAATACGTTCTTTAGTTAAATCTTCCTTTATTACTATATGACTGCCTTTTAACAGCTTGTTTTTAGAGTAAACAAGTTTTTTTACATTCCTGCTAACGAATCTCACAATAATTGGTTTTAGATTCGGTTCCCGTGCTGGTAATCTATGACTGCAGTCTATATCCGCAACAGAAATGTCAACTCCTAGTTTTTCTTTACACAACGTGATAATAACATTATCGGTGCACTCACCTGGCTTTTCTGGAATGTTAAAAACTCTCAAGCTATTTAAACGAGTGTATTGTTGTAACTCATCCTTATATTTATTTGCTCCTTTTTTAACAGATTCAATTTCCATTTCAAGATTTTTAGTTTTGTCCTGGTAAGTTTCCATTTCTAACTTAACAATTGTTTGGATTTTAATTCATTAAACCATCTAAAAAAGTGGTAGAATTTAAGATTTTTTTCAACAACCCTCTGGATTAGGGCCTCTTCTTCGGAAGTAGACCTGGTTACACGATTTGTACCGCCTGGCATCTTAATATTATAGTTTAAAAGTAATAATATTGAACTACATATATTTTTAACGAGAACGATAACGCAGCTGAATCACACACGTCTACTCGTGACAAGTGCACATAACAGAATCATATCAGTCATCTTTTTACGTGACAACGTAGATATTGAAGCTTTTAGCGAGAGGTCTTCTAGTTCTTTTGCAACAATCTCTGTTATTTCAGACGCAATTGGTTCTTTTTTTACTAATAAGTTTCAACTGGTACCTATTTCACAAAAAATGTTTCATAACATCCCCATAGATCGGTAACAAATTTCTTACCAGCTCGTTAGGGGCACCAAATATTGCACAGAGAGTCTCTGCCCTTGTTTTAGGCATTGCGAATAACACAGTAATTTTGCCCAAGTAAATAAAATCAATCTACTGTTTCATACAAAATTCAACTGACTGAAATAAGATGAAGCCCTTCGTGTCACCTAACCTAACGTTCTAATCGATTATTTTCACACTTAAGTGCAAATAAGTAATAATAACTGTAAGTAAGGGAATGTTACTTGCTTTATAACTGTATTCTTTACAGTGAAATTTTAAAACTTCCGGGACACCTCAAAAACCTGTTTAACAAAATCGAGCTTTTGTCATATGGCTTTGTATATAACAAGAGGCAACTTTGGTTACTGATGCGTTTATGGCTGCAGCAACTGTTACATTTTGACCACGCTGGCCACTGATCATTGGCCCTATTTGTTTGATTCTTTCAGACCCTATAATGCTACTGTTGTAATTGCGTTTTCTTAGATCATGCTACGAGTTAAGATTTCTCTGTAGTTAAAACGAAATTGGTGCATTTGCTTTGTTGAACGAACAGATAAAAGATAAATTTGAGTATCTTTTAGAACATTATCGATTTCGTTTGAGCCGCATATTTCTTTCATTTCCTTCTTGTTGCCTTTATTCATTTTTACACGCGCTTGGCACCATCCTCCTATCGTATTTTTAAAATAGATTTATTCGTATGTAACGTTGAAAGGACGACTTTACATTATCTTTTTGGACGTTTCTTCATTTTATCAAAATTTATTTTCTCTAATTTATTTCTTTTGACAGGAAAATACTTTCGAACAGAAGAACACACAAAATCATCGATACATCTTACGTTTGCCTCCTTAAAGAAAGTAAGAAAGGAAATGCGGGAAGCACTGCAGAAAATCTAGATTTTAGACACTTTCAATTGTTTTATTTTTTGGGTTCATTTATATACAAACTTTTATTAATATACACAGTTTAATTGAAAGGTTTTTGATTGATTTGCAAAGTACTTATGTGACAAGCATTATCAAGATAAATAAAAGAAGTTACCAAAGAAAAATAATGGTTGTTGCTTTGCTTTGGTTTCGTTAATGAATGTTTTATTTAGTATGTAAATATGAAACTGAAAGCTCTAAAATGGTAAAAGAACTTCTAAAGTAAGTTAGTTTCACATCTCATGTTTGAATAAGAATATATTTTGAGGTAAAATAATTTATGATTGTAGGGAACTTTGAAAATATTCTCTACTAAGTTAAACAAAAATGCTAGAATGTTCTGATGATAAAAATATAACTAATAATAAGTAACACTATAGCATATAATAATTTTTTAAAAGATATATCATCTTGAAAATTTATTATCGTTATTGCCTTTGAATCTCAATCAAAATTCAGTCAGCATTAGTTTTGCTTCAGGTCATTTACCATAGTAGACAAAGAATACATAAAGATTTAATGGCCTGAAAAACAATTGTTTGCACTGAAAAAAAGCAAAAAGACCCTTTTTTTACATTTCAGGTACCTACCTTTAAAGCAATTAGTTGCTTAATTTCTCTTTTGGAGGAACAGTAAAGGGTATACAAAGACTGTTTACATTTTGATGAGTACTTAGAGCATGCAA
>VTPC01008786.1:0-16856 GCA_011009095.1 Ignelater luminosus | reverse complement strand
CTGGTTGTTAATGTATGTACGTTAACCCTGGATTGGTGATCGTGTCATTTTCCAGACTTCCGTAGAAAAGAAACATTTTAGATGCAGATTTCTGGAGATACTTAGGTTATGTAATTAAGTGGTTGGTGCTGTTGAAACCTAAATCGATTAAGTTTATTCATTTTTTCTGAAAGTTTACAAGTTGCTTCATCGCAAACAAATTAGATTGATAGTAAATAAAGTGTTCTTTAGAATTTCGTACCCAACTAAAAACTAATTTTGTCCTTTCATTGTTTGCTCAAATTACAAATTTGAAATTTCTGTGGAAATTTTCTCTTTTATTATTTTCTATAATAATGTACCTCAGATACAAGCCTCTAGAAAAGTAATGAACAAAGAAAAAAATCTAAAAAGAAAAGGTAGCATTGATTGTGGGTAAAAAACGTAGAACATGAAACCCCTGCAGTGTTTTACGATATCTCCTTATAGGTACAAGAAACCTGGAGAGACCGATAAAGAGGAAGGATAGATAGTTTCCAGTTGAGACATGCCATAGCTTTTGAAATTTAGAGATAAAGACGAGAACAATTCTCTCTTTACACTTACGTATATGTAAGAAAAAGTGTTGCTGAAATAGAATCAAATAAAATGTGCTATATTCCTGTTTCCATCACTGCAGAAGAAAAGTCACTAACACGGAATTTTATTTTTTCCTTTTATTTTTTAATAGTAGATGCTTCTTGAACTTATATATTTAAGACCTAGATTGAAATAAAATCAGTTAGCTAGTTAGAGAAATCTCATTTTATATTTTATTTGATGCAAAATATAAAACTTTCAAGGGTATTTAGAAAAATATTTTTGTATAACTAGTAGTTGCCGTTTTCTTATCGTTAGTTGTATACCATTGTCATATTTAAAACTCAAAGAATGTAGAAACAAAGAAAATTTCATTTTTCCTGAAAGAATCGGAATTCTGAAACAATAAAAAGGATGTTGCTGTTCAACTTTGTAGATAAGACAGAACTACGTGCTGAATTTCCATCAAGAAACATCTCCAGGATCAAACGAATTTTATAATTGTTAAATTTTGTGCATTGACAGAATATGACAGAGTAGACTGCATTCTATTAACTCTTGATGTTCTGTTGCAAATATTAGTTTGAGTATGGATATCTCTATCTTTTCCTTGCGCATAATAATCTTATAAAATATAACATATCTATGTTAATGGCATGGAATACTAACAATTCGATGTAAATTCCTTGAAATGTTCAATTCTCGTTTCGTTACATTTGCATACACAGGCTATTCCATTTTAACTTCGTGTTGGTTTCTTTCGTTTAGGTATGCTATGCTAGCGGTCTAAACATCCTTTAAATGTCGAAAAATGGATATACGCCCCCTGAATATTTCTTCAGAAATAACAGCAGATATTGCGAATGTTTTTGAACGATTATGTTTAGAAAAAAAAAGAAAGAAGGGTCGAAAACCTTTTTTTTTTGTCTTGACATTCGTCTTGGATTACAAGCATTTTTGCGTTAAAGTTTATTGAAGGTTTGTGTGGATGTTTTTTAGAACATATAAAAGCGTGATACGGTTCTAGAATTCTTCTTTTTTTCTTTTGTGTTAAATAATTAAGGTAAAAATACACACAAGTTGAAGCATTGCAAACGTACATTTTTGAGATGTGTATATTTATAGTTGTTCAGACTTTTATCAGGAGATATATTTTCACAATTTTCTGTCATTTCATTATAAATATACGTTTAGTGTGACTATTTAGCGTTTCTGTTACAAATTTCAATTTTTATGTTGGATATTTTTACTTCTTTATAGAATGTTATTGCAGACGTTCTTTTTCACCAATACATACTTTATAATCGTGTTTTTGTCTTGCCTTTAATATATCTACATACTTGTCCAATGAAGCACTTAAAACTTATTGACTATTTGAATCGACCGGGAGTAATTAAGCAAGCTGCGTGCTTTGATGATCTTGTGGGAAGCTTGTTTCAGCAACCAATGCAGTTCAAGTTACCATAATAGCCTTACGTTTAGGTAACACAAATGCTTCTTCATGGGAGCAATTATTTTGGTGACGATCTAATCAGTTTGGATATACAGTAGGGTAAACGCACCTAATTACGTCCAGCTCCAGCCGTCCACCACCGAATCTATTATTGTTTTATAAATAAATTATGGCACCATAAATAACGGAGATTTTTAGCTTTGTGTTATCTACCATTCTTCGTTCTAATGATTATGTTACATTCATTCCGGTAAATAAAAGTTATACATTAATTATTAGCATTTATATACTGCCAGTACGTGATTGTGTTTACTACGACTGCCATTGAGTGCGTTTTTATTAACGAGAAACGGTTGCGTTCTAGGTAAGATTTGCGCATTTCTGTGGACATCTTCGTAAAACTTTTTGTTTGGTAAATTAAAGGAATGGTCCTTTTTAATATTCAATACAAAAAATCCTGAATTTTAATTAAACAAATGTCGAAAATAAGGTAGATAGAGTGCCGGTATTCACAGATTCGTCTAGTCACCTGCTCGCCGCCTGCCACTGTCGTGCACTAGGTATTCCACAATACTGAGATTTTATATTATTGTTGCTCGACTTTTTAATTTAATTTTGTAGATTAGTACCCACATTTGTTAACCTTTCTATCATTTATTTGATGGTTATTATTCTTTTCAAAAAAAAATCTAATTTTAGGAAGTCAACATGTCCAAAGAAATTAAGTGAAAAATTAACCTTTAAAGAGTATCATGTAAAAAGTAGGAATCAAAATTCATTTGTTTATTAATTATTACTTATTTTGTATTTGCAGGTATTTTTTAAAATAAATTCTTTTTGTTTCAATAAATCGTTTATGAGCAAATGTAAGAAAAGCATAAACTTCTTATGAACAAATCAAAGGTAATTCTTCTTGTGATAAACCTTCCGTTACTGCAAATTATGCTTCTGTCGCTGCTACTAAAAAGATTTCGAAGGTGGAAAACGCTACAGCTGTGAATGGTTCGTCTGATATACATGTTAACTTATCGCAGCAATACCATCAACCGACCAGAATGGTTTCCAATTTTAATAATAAAACTTCTCGTAGTAAGTTAATTATTGGCTCTGGTACTACGAATTCACAATTAGATGAGGGCTTCACCGCAGCAGCAAAACAAGCCCGTAGTTATGATGTACACGTTAAAAGAGTTAATCCAAATGTTGATGAAACCAAGATCGAGAATTATGTTACTGGTAAATTAATAAAAATGTCAGATAATGAAAAAACCAGTTCATTGAAAATCAAGGTTACTCGTCTAAACGCTAAATATCCTGAACACTACAGTTCTTTTAAGGTCACTGCGGAATCGTCTTATTTATCGCATTTACTTAATGCATCCTTTTGGCCACAAGGTGTTGCTGTTCGGAAATTCTATAATGCTCCCGTTCATCAGAAATTAAATAATGATAAAAATTTTTAAAGGGCAATTCCCACGAAGCATCCGACGTAAACATATTTTATCAAAATGTTCGTGGTCTTAGGACAAAAGTTAATGAAATATTTACTAGTGTATTAAGCGAAGATTACACTGTGGTTTGTCTCTCTGAAACATGGCTTAATGGGGAAATTAACAGTTTAGAGATTATTGACGGACGTTATAATGTTTTTCGTCAAGACAGGAATCCTAAAACAACGAGCAAAGAACGGGGTGGTGGAGTTCTTATCGCAGTCAAAAAGAGTTTGTCATCTTTTCTAATTAATCTTGATGTAAAAGATCGGGAAGAGATATGGACTTGTGTTCATCTTGCTAGTAAAAATCTGGTAGTGGGAGTTGTTTATTTTCCACCAAATTCGGATATTTCTTTATATGAAGGTCATCTTCAATTAATTTCGGAGATTACCATAACTTATCCTGATAGTATCATTTGTGTTTTAGGTGATTATAACCTACCAAAACTTACATGGTATTGTGATAATTTCTGTGATACTGTATGTGATACTTTAATTCCAGTTAATGTACACTCTAAGATAGAAGAAATTGTTTGTGATAATTTTGCGTTTTATGGTTTTTTTCAAAAGAATTATATTTATAATGCTAATAATGTTATCTTAGATTTAGTATTTTGTAATGTGGATTTTGTAAATATTTATCAATGGCCACATTTAACTAAACCTGACATAAATCATCCTTCTTTTGTATTAAATGTAAAGAATTGTTCTCAGTCAACTCTTACCAATGGTGAGATATTTTATTTAGACTTTAGGAATGCACCATATGAGTTGATTAATAATCATTTAGACAATATTCATTGGAATATACTAAACAATTTTAGTTCAATTGAGGAATCTGTTAATATTTTCTACGACATTATTAATTCTGTTATATCTTTATATGTTAAGATAAAAAGAGTGCCAATGCAAAAGCAGTTTAATTTTCCTAAATGGTTTGATGATAGTACGAAATCTTTAATTATTGAAAAGAAAATCGCTCACAAACAATTCAAACAGTTCAGATCTCCTATAGATTACAATATATTTAAGGATTTAAGAAATAAATGTAAAATTGCTATCAATAACTGTAACCGTAGTAATCAATTCGGTACTTGTAACATAAAAATTTTACAAATCGTTTCTGTGTTGCTTCCATTCTATTTACTAATGTAATATAATATGGGCACCAAATGGTTGTGTGTGTAATAACATAAGAAGCATTGAGAATAATATTTTAGAAAATCCTCAACACTTCTGGCATTATGTTAGATCTCAAAAAGGAGATAATTCTTTACCTAACTGTATTAGATATGAAAATTCTGTGGGTTATACTCCGATTGAAATCGCCTCTTTATTTGCAAAGTACTTCCATTCTGTTTATTGTACCTATGATACTTATAAAAGTAAACTTTGCGATAATAATTTAAAAGAAATTGTCGATCTTTGCAATTTAAATATATCTAGAGAAGATATTTTCAATAAAATAAATTCTCTAGATGCTAATTCTAAAGCTTCTTGAAGTACTGTGCAAACAACTTAGTTAAACCTTTGTGCATTTTGTTTAATAATTCTTTGAGTAGTTCTGTATCTCCTGAATTGTGGTAAAAATCAAACGTTTTTCCTGTTTTTAAAACGGGAGATCGTTTAGATGCTCGTAATTACCGTGCAATTAGTACTCGATCTGCAATTCCAAAAGTTTTTGAAGCCATTATTACGGATAAATTGTTTCAATCCGTAAAAAACATTATAATTGATGAACAGCATGGTTTTGTTAAGGGTAGATCTACGCTAACAAATCTTTTCTTATTTACCAATTATGTTCTGCATACTATAGAATTGGGTCATAACGTTGATTGTATTTATACTGATCTTAATAAGGCATTTGACAGAGTCAATATTGAGCGCTTGATCTACAAATTAAGTAAATTAGGTTTACAAAACCCCTTGTTGTCGTGAATCTACTCTTACTTAAACATGCGAAAACAAAGAGTTGTCATTAATAATTCTACCTCCGAATGGTTTAACGTTACTTCCGGCGTACCGCAAGGATCCCATTTGGGACCAATTCTTTTTATTTTGTTTATTAATGATATAAATTATTCTATCAATTCCAGCAAATTCCTGCTATATGCTGATGATTTAAAACTTTTCATTCGTACTGATGCTGTTGGTTCAGATCATTTGTTACAAGCTGATTTGGATTGTTTGACTTCATGGTGTAGTGAAAACCACCTGGAATTAAATATTTCAAAATGCAAATCTTTACGATTTTCTAAAAAGTTATCACCTGGTATTTGTACTTATTACATTAATAATATAGCAATAGAAAGTGTTACTTGCTTTAAGGATTTAGGTGTTATTATTGATCCATGTGTTAGTTATGATCAACATATTACAAACCTACTTAGTAGAGCCAATAGAATATTAGGATTTATTGTGCGTCAGTGTACTGATTTCACAGATTTAAGAATTTTAATTATACTATATACATCTCAAGTTCGTTCACTTCTGGAGTATTGCCCAACCATTTGGTGCCCATATTATATTACATTAGTAAATAGAATGGAAGCAACACAGAAACGATTTGTAAAATTTTTATGTTACAAGTACCGAATTGATTACTACGGTTACAGTTATAGTGATCTTTTACATTACTTTGGCCTATCTTTATTGCATGTGCGCCGCAATTATTACGATTTATGTTTTTTGTTTAAAGTATTTAATGGATTTGTTAATTGTTCTCAAATACTTCAATGTTTTTCTTTGAACATAAAAAATACCAATTTACGTAATTTACCAATTTTCAATATTCCTTTCCATCGAACTGCGTATGGTGCAAATTCTCCTCACTGTAGAATATGTCACTTAGCATGTACACATGATGATTTGGAATTCTTTGGTATTTCCTTTAACAAATTCAAGTGCTCCTTAAGAAATGCACTAAATATGTAGCAATATTTTATATTTATATTTATTCTACATTACATTATGTATATGTAGTTATTTTGGTTAATGTTTTAATAAGATTTGTTTGTAAATGGATGTCCGTTAATAAATTATTATTATTATTATTATTAAAATTGTTAAATTATTTTATGCTTATGGCGAGTAACGAAGATATCGCTAAAATTATTTAATTTGCTAAACATGTGATCCCAATAAAGCTTCCAAGAACTCGTAGGTAATCATTTAAGAAATAATCATTCCTCACGTTTATACGATGTTATAGCTTTGTTTTTTAAAGGGCGCCTACTAGGACCTCGACGGCGGATTTCTAGTAAATAGCGGCGGATTACGAGGCCAAAGTGTCGGTTTTAATGAATAATTTTTTTCCTCATATAAAACTAAACGTTTAATGACTTTTGACGATTGAGTATGTATATTATTTAAATATGCATAACTATACAGAAAGTTTCATTGCTAAATATTATTTCGTTGTAAATTTAAACGAATTTGAACTTCAAATATCCTTTAGGTGGCAGGTGCTTTTACCCTACATTTATTGATAGCTGAATAATTACATGTTTTTAACAATAGTGTGTTCCACTAAAAGTACTACACTACTATTAGTTTAACTATAATAATGATAAATTTCTATAACTTTATATTATATACAGGGTTAGTAAAAAGAATTAATTGATTAAACAAGATATTAAACAAAGTAAAAGAATAAGAAATTAAGAATATAACTAACATATAAAACTATATTAAAAGTTAAATTTATGAAATAAAATATGATGATGAAAATAATCTACTTAGTAAGTTAAAAAAAATAGTTTTTAAACAGAATATTTAAAACAATAAGAGTATAACAACATTTCAGAAAAGAAGAGATCTTTAAAGATAAGAAATTAAATTAATTAATATTAGACATAAATCGATAACGAGAACAAGTTGAAATCAAGGTACATAATAATAATTATTAATTCAAATTTTTTAATTTATCTTTAATTTTGAAACGTTGTTTGAAAACTCTTTAAAAATTTCCCACCAGTCATGTTCATTAGACAACATAGTTATGTTCGCATCTTTTCTATTTCGTTTTTCGTTTTTGCATGTTAGTATTATGTGTGTGGCTGTATCAATTTGTCCGCAAGAACAGAGAATTTCGTCATTGTTAATTTTGCCAATTCTGTTTACGTATTGTTTAAAGTTTCCGTGTCCTGTAATTAGTTGTACTAGCAAATAATTTAGTTCTCCTGCTATTTTCCGGCTTTTTAAATTGGATATAATTTTATACACTGCTGGTCGTCCTTTTTTAGCTATTTTCCATCTTTTGTTCCATTCATTTAAAATCATGTTTTTGATTATGTATTTAACAAAACTTTTGGGAAGTTGATCAAAAACGTTGATTATTGTATTATTATTAGCGGCCTCTTTTGCTATCTTGTCAGCTCTTTCATTTCCAATTGCACCCTCGTGTGCTTTAACCCAGTAAAATTTTAAAATAATTTGTTTAGTTAATTCTGTAAACAATCTCCAAACTTTTTTTTGTAACGTTGTTGGTTTTTCATGTTTTCTAGTGCTAATAGGACAGATTTGCTGTCGGTTATTGTATTCCACGTTAAGTTTTTAATGTTGTTTTCTCTAATATATTCTAAAGCTTTTTTAATGTCAAACATTTCACATTGAAATATGAAACACCAGTTATTTAACATAAATTGTTCTTATAGAAATTCTTCGTTATTTATGTAAATTACAAACGATGCTCCTGCGTCTCCATTTACTAAACGTGATCCATCAGTAAAAATTTGTATGCCTTCGATTGAGTTTAGCTCGTTTTCTTTTAAGATTTGAAATTTAAAATTGCCTAATAACGATGAATGTGTGTCTATTGTCAGACATGTTTCTTCTATTTGTTTATTGATTATATCTGTTTGTCTTAGTAAGTTAATCTCTGCTTTATTATTGATAATTTTGAAAATATTTGTTTTGCTTTTCAAATATAAGTCTATTGGTAATACTTGGCTTAATATTAATGTGGCTTCGGTTGAAACAGTTTGTAGGCATTAGCCGATTTTATTGTTAATATTCTTTGCGTACTGAGAAGAGAATTTACATCTTTAACTTTTAGACTGTTTGCCCAAATTCCTGCACCGTAAGAAATACTAGATTGTATGATACCTTCATATAGTAGTTTTAAATTTTTTCCTTTAAAACTTCAAGTCAATCTTGCTACTGCTAATTATTTATTCGAGATTTCTTTACATTTGTTACTGACATATTTGATGTGATCTTTCCAACTTAATTTAGTATCGATAATAATTCCTAAATATATAAGCGTGGCTGTAAACCAATTTTTTGATCTCCCATTCAAAATATTAGTTTCTGTTGATTTGAATGTTTTCCAATGAATAAAGCTTGGGTTTTAGTTATATTAAAATTTAATTTTTCTTCGTTAGCCCAATCTAAAATCTTATTAAGTGCAATGCTTTCTTCTTCTTTGAGATTTTGAAATTGTTTAGATTATATTATTAACAATGTATCGTCGCCAAAACTTATGATTTCTGAATCTTCTGGAAGCTGGAAGCTCCAAAACACTTATAGCACTGTTGGATTGATAAGTAATCTTTGGCCCAACACTTTGCCAGATTAAATTAATTCTATTTTCTAAGAAAATTTTTCTAATTTTTCCATTTACTTCAATCACTATATTTTCTGAGTTTTCATTCTTTCCAAATCTGAATTTTCCTGTAAAATTATTCCTAAAATATTCTTCAACTTCACATTTTTCTATTAGTCAGTCATTGTTTTCAGTTATTACATCTAATAATGTATCTTTCTTTATATCAATATCAATACTTGGCAAGAGTAGCCTAGGATTTCTCTTCTTTATTTCTTGACATTTCAATGCATTTGAGGTAGTTATTGGTAATTTTAATTTATCCAAATCTTTTTTGTTTCCACAATCTATTATAACATCTCCTGTTTTAACCGGTTTCATGTTAATTATGTTCATATTGCAATGTTTTGGGTTAGTTTCCGTTTTGAGCATGTCCTTGACGTTTTTCTCTTTCTTTGGGTTTAATTTTGAGATTTTAATTTTAAGTTTGTTGGTTTTTGATATTGACCTTTCATTGCTTCTGCGTAATTAATATTATAATTAATAAAACTAGTTGTCGTATTATTGTCTTTAAAGTTCAAATTCCTATTTGATTCTTTTGATTGGGTAATTTCAACTTCTTTCGTTTTTAAATCTTCTTTTACATGTTTTATATACCTATCATTTGCATACTTAAATTTTTTATTAGTTCTGTATATTTTCTACATTCACTTCTCTTTTTAATTATAGTCACAAAACAGATCATATCAAAAATTATAAAAATCGATCAACGCCTACTATTTTTATACGCAAAATTTTTTTCAAAAAACTTTGACGCCTTGTACCAACTTAATGAGACGATTTTGGATATAGATAAATTGGGTTAAATCTTCTTATTTTTATCCCAGGAGTCTACAGTTAAGCTATGTCCCAACCTTTTGGAGACACCCTGTATTGAGTAAGAGAGTAAGAATACAAGGCGGGAAAAGTTTGACTAGCAAGTAACAAAAGCGAGAATATTTTACATGCGTATGTATTATTTCCTAAGTTTTATAAATCAATCTGATTGGATTAGAGATTTGCACATGTATCTGTAGATCTAAACTGTCCTGCAAAGCAAAAAGGCCCTAACTCGAAAAATAAACAAAAGTGAGTTTAAAGTATTAGTGGATTCTTTGCACTGAAATTTAGTTGTATGCCAAGCAAGAAAGTTCTAACTTTAAAAAGTGATACAAATGTCATCTTCTATACAAATACGAAGAAAGTCAAACATATTTCACTCAATGCCTCAGTGTATGATTTTCAGAGTTGTTGCCTTTTTGCTTTGCAGAACAAAGCCAATCAAAGAATCGCTTACATATGATTGTTACTAACTCAGATACAAATATGTAATTTTCTTCATGTTGCAGTTCGTACCTCATTTAGAAAAACTGAACATTGATTTGTCTGTTGAAGGTAATTTAGAATATTATGCCTCACTTTTCAATACATTATGAAGAAATGTAGTTTACAAAATCTTTCTCAGCAAGGTAAATGTGACAGCTGTCCTGATACTATTACTGTTAGGGATAAATTTTGTCAATATTTTAATTATGTAGGTAAAGTAGAATAGCAAGATAGAGCAATTGGTATTTCTTAAATAATATTTATTAATGATAGTATCTGTAACTATTACATATAAATCTTATAAAATGAAAATATCAACTAGATGCTATTAAAAAGGAAACCACAAATTACATCTTTCAACATTAAAAAACATTGCTTACAGAATCGAGTTTAGATAATGTTTCTCCTTCACTTTCAAAGAAGAATCGTTAAACATTTAGCGCCAGGTTAAAAAAGCTGAATTAAAACTTAATCGGGAATTAAATTTAATTCGGTTTTGTTGCTAGGATACAGTCAAATTCTGGCAAATCAGATTATCAAAACTTGTATTTAATTAGAATTAAATTTTAATTTCAATTAAATATTTAATTTACCTTCAATAAACTGACCTTTAATTTTATGATAATGGGACGAAAAAATATAAATGTAGCATACTACATATCGGAGTTGCATTTTCTACCAAAATCACAAAAACTCACGTTTAGCTTTACTGTAGTTATTAGAAATAAACTCAAAATTAATATTAGAAATGTTCTTCTGAGCAGAGTCAAACAGCATTTTAAGTGTTGTGATTGGGGCCTGTCTCGGTTGAAAACTAACTTTTATCGTTAATTTTCTAGTGGCACCTCCAATTCCATGGCAAGATACCTTTCCACGTGATATCGCAAAAACGGTGTCACCCAGCATCACTTTCAAAATTTTTTCTAGGAAATACAGACTGATTAAGTATTTTTTTTTTAGTTTTTGCACTTAGCACAGGCTCAAGAATAAACCGAATGTGCTCTATGAGCTCCAAAAAAAATTAATTCTTGTGGAATCAGTTTGACAAACATCAAAACTTATTTAGGATGTTTATAAAACAGAGCTTTTTTCTTTAAATTAACATAAAATATATCATATCTATCGGGCCGTTTGGATTTTGCGAGCCGGCGGACTTATCAAGTCTGTTGAGCCGTTCGGAGTCTGTCGAACTTTTTGAATTTTTCAAGTCTGTCTGATCGTTGGGGACATTGGGCCTTTTATATTTCTTGGCTCTTCGGGTCTTTCAATCGTGTTGGGCTGTTAGGGCTTGTCGGGTTTTTTGGATTTTTCGGCCCTTCGAGTCTATCGGGCCGTGTGGGTCTCTCGGGCCTATCAGACATTTTGAACTTCTCGGGCCTGTCAGGCCTTTTGGATATCTATGCCCTTCGGGTATATCGGGCCTTTTGATTCTTTCGATCCTGCCACACTTCTCGGGCCTGTCAGGCCATATGGGTCTGTCGAACTGGTAGGGCTTGTCGGGCCTTTTGAATCGTTCGGGCCGATCAAAAAGTTACGAGTTTTTTTCGGGTCACGCCAAGTATGTCTTCAGTCGGCCCGGGCTGGGCCTGTACAAGACTCTAGCAAGTAATACCTCTCCTCACATTCATAGGGCAGTTCTTATGATATAGTTCTAATTGGAATTTTATTCTAAAATTTGTGTAAAACATAGAAAATGCATTTGAGAATATAGTGGAGTTTTTCAGATTTCTAGATAATCGGGTTAATGCCTTAATTTGCAATTCAAGAAAACAATTCTCCAAAACACAGGCTTTTTTTATTAATTACATCGCGGTATTTACAGTGTAGAAGATCATCTTTTAACTTTAAAATATTCCAAGTTGTTGTGTTGTGAAAGAGGACCAACATTAGTTAACTATATAAGAGAGAAAACCTGCATAATAATGAATAGCAGACACTGGACGAGTTAGAGTCTTAACGGTATAACGAAGAATGAAATAGACTACATTATAACTAATAATAGAAGCACAGTTTTAGAGTCACAAGCTATAAACACCATAAATATGGCAAGCGTCCACAAAATGATACGAGAAAAAATACATTTCAACACAAAGAAAGAAAGAACCAAAATCCTGAAGCCAAAACAGGAGAAGATAAACACCGAACTGTTGAAGACAAAAATACTGGAATATGAAAGAAAACTCAAGCAGCATAAAATTTTAGAAACCCCACAACCACTAGACTCGTTAAACACACACATAAATCAGCATATTATAGATTCAGCACAAATTACAGCATTTTGGGAAAAACAGAATACCCAGAAACTGACCGAGGAGAAAACTGACCTAATCCGAAAACGCAGGAAATTGGTGCAAGAGTCAAGAAATAGAAATAGGATAGAAATAACAGAACTAAACAAAACAGCAAGAAACAAAGCGAGAACAGGTATAAGAAACCGCCGAAATAAACAAATTCAAGAAACTCTAGAAAAAGCAGCGAACCTGAAAAGAACAAAAATTAAATTAGCCTAAGGAAGATCGCATATTATAAAATTGACAAAACCAGATAACAAAGTTATAACACAAACAGACGATATAAATAAAGCAACAAGAGAATTCTATAAGGCTCTTCATCAAAGCAAAGCAAATCCAGCTGAAACTAAAAGCAACTCGAAAAGACAATTAGTTAGAAACGTAGGGTCTGAGGAAATTTCAGATATCACGAAAGAAGAAATACTTTATTCATTAAAAAAGGTGCCAGAGGGAAGAGCGGCTGGCGAAGCCTACTCTCTGTACTATAGAAAAGACTGACAAATAAGCCGGACAGTTTCCAATCACGCAAGCAGGCCAATTTCAGAAAAGGTTTTAGCAAGCTGGATCACCTATAGACAACAAGAACACTGAGTCAGAAAGCGAACGAATACAATATAAACCTCAGAATGGCGTTTGTGGACTATGAAGAAACTTTTGATTCTATAGAAATCCGGTCAAGTCTAAACTCATTGAGCAACTGCCAAATAGATTACAAACACACAACGCTAACCCAGAACATCTATAAGAGAGCAACTTTCAAAGTAATTCTAAAAAAAATGATGGACAAACTCAAAATTGGCAGAGGAATCATACAAGGCGATACAATTTTGCCAAAAACTGTTCATGCTCGCTCTCGAAGACATGTTCAGGGAACTTAATTAGGAAGAAAAAGACTTAAAGAATGAAGGAGAATATTTAAATCATTTGAGATTTGTCGACGATATCATACTGATCGCGATCAACAGAGGAGAGATACAACAAATGCTAATGGAACTCAATAATGAATCCAAAGAAATAGGACTAAAGATAAAGACATTAAAAACAGAATTTATGACTAACGAAGATTTAGAACAAAATATTGCAACTTTGCATGTAGATGACACAGCCCTACAGAAAACTGATTTATATATAATATCTGGGACAAAAGATCACTCTCTCTAAAGACAACTTAAAATCAGAACTCCCAAGAACAAAAGCGGCAAATTGAAGGATATATTTACATCAAACCTACCCAACACCTTAAAGCCAAAGCTGCTGGTTTAATGCGTACACCCAGTGTTCACATATGGTACGGAAATATGGACTCTCAACAAAAAAATACTAAATAAACTCAAAGTCTCACAACGATCCATAGAAAAAAAGAATGCTAGGCATCAATCTAAGAGACAGGATAGCAAATGAAGGAATCCGAAGAGGATCAAAAGTGACCGACGTCGCAGGACAACTTTGTAGATTGAGATGAACCTGGGCGGGTCACATAGCACAAATGCAGGATAACCGATGGACTCGAAGAATGGTAGAGTGAAAACCATGGATAAATAAAAGAAGCCGCGGACCCCCCAAACTAGATGGCACGACGATATCAGGCGTAAAGCAGACTTGGACTAGATGATAACGGTACAAGATCGAAATAAGTGGAACAGCCTAGGGGAGGCATACATCCGACGATGGATGACGTATCTGAAAATGAATAAATGAAAAGTAAAGAAATAATGAAATTTGAGGCAAAGAAACAAATACCTGTCTCCTCTTTTGATTAGTACAACATATAAAAAAAAATTGAGCATTTATGAAAATTTGATGTTTCATGACTGTTCGATTTTACTTAAAATGGTTCAGACGCTGTTTTGGATCCGCCCATTCTGGGTACAGACGCTCACTGCTAGAGTCACATATAAGAGTATTTCAAGCCGTGTTGAAGTTCTAGCAACGTAACCTCTGTTAGCCCAAGGCAACTATCAAAATTCTGTCAGCAAAATTGTTACCTTGGCCTGCCACAATTGAGGGTTAGAAAAATCATTAATGAAACTTAATGAGCATACTGCTGTAGCAGAAGCTCAAGAAGTAAAAGAAATTTTGAAGAAGAAATTGGATTTTTTTAATATTGTTGGTAGGATTTATTGCAGACTTATATGGCAATAGAGATACCACTACAGTATAACCAGCATTTGCATATTATAATAGAAAAAGAGTATTATAGCATTAATGTGCAAGCGATTTACGGTGTAAATTGAAGAATGTTTGTCAATAAATATGAGATATCCTGGTGACACACACCATGCAGCAATTTGGCAGATTTTCATTACAAACAGAAATTTAAAAAGGCAATAAGAAAGAGGAAATCATAACACTTGGTTGCTTGGGGATTCTAGGTCAGAACTCCTCGCTCTATGGTGTTTTAGGTACTGTACCAAATACATCCAAATCCAGATACAATTTGCAGTACGCATCTGCTCGAAACACCATAAAACAATGTTTTGGCTCCTTAAAGCAAAAATTTTATTAAAACCTTTAAAACTTCACTACAGCTACTCTATATACACATGGTGGAACAAAATATTGAATTGGATGACAATAAAGACGAAAATGATCAGATCATAACGAGGGTGAACTGTCACTCTTAGGGTTGTTAAATACGATTTGATTTGAAGAAGAAATGAGACATCTAGATTATAATCAAGGATATACATGCTCGGATCTCCTACAAGAGTTGGCACCGCAAAAAAAGTCAAGCTGATAACGGAAGAGAAATATATATAATCAAAAAGGCTTATTAGCACTGAGAAAATTAAACATATTTTCTAAAGAGGCAGGTAAACTGCAAAACAAAATGGTCCTCGAGTCTGAGCGACATGACAAGGAGAAATTGTCAGGAAGTGAAAGAAATAAAACTAATAGTAAGAGTGCATAAATCTAATTGAATAAATAAATATGTAGCTAACTGATGTATGATCCCTAGAGAAATTTGTTACGAAATTGCATTCACTTTTCTTCTGTGGGATTTAATTTCTCGTTGCTTGCCCCTTCAGTGCATCTTTTGCCAACATTTTTCCAAAGCCCGTCAACTTCGTTTGCCTTAAACGGATGCGGTTTCATTATTAAAATAGTCTTACTCTCTAGCTTTAACAGAAAATTTATTAAAGCATCATAGTGTTCTACTGGCAGATTCTACATAAAGGACATTTCAAGCAAAGAGTAACCAACATACTGCTAATTAAAAGTTACTCTGTCCAAAACTCTGGAGACATCTATATACCAGAAAGTTAGTTGCAGTATTTTTCATTATAAAGTAAACTGAATAATCCTAGCGGTCAATGTTTTCTCTAAAACTAATTAAATTTTTGGGGACTTCAACAGTGATGTTATTATTACATGCGAAGCAGTTGACGTGTAATGTAAACTCCACTTGCAATATACATAACAATTCATGACATTCTACTTTGGAAATATTTACATTAACTTTGGGTTGTTACAACAGCACAACATGGGAGCTGCTTCCACAAATGAAATAAAACATGCGAGTAGAATTTCTAACGAGATACGGTAGCTTTGCCTAATAGCAATAAGTGTTAGGGCTATTTCATTGTTGTTTTATTTAGTAAGTGCGTTTTTTAGTCTTCATTACCCAATTGATAGAGTAAATAGGTATCAACCTGCGTTTTTTAAATTAGCTGTCTCTTCAAGTCTTTGTAATTTATATAGCCTGCAATATTCATTCTATTCGTGAATTTTACAGATTTTTTGTGGAAACTACAAGGGTAAAAAAGCTAGAAAAGTATACGCCATGACGCGTTAGTTTGATCTCTGATTATTATTAAAATTAATCAAATATTTGACTTCCTCTATTAGCTTCTTCTTTCTCTAGGTTAAGGTATTGAAAGTGCAACAAAAACTGGGTATTTTGTAAATAATGTTACTTCATCCATAAATTTTGTAGGGTTTCAAAACCAATTACAATATCTAATAATAATAAGTAACAAAACTTTACCTCGTTACACTTCCAAACCACATTATAAATTTCTTTAGTCGAACAAGTTTTAATAAAAAAAAAAAAACAAAAGTTGATCTAATTTTGGTTGCAGAATACTAATAATGAAATTTAAAATTCAAATTAGATTTGCAAACCTAATTGAAAAGTATTTTTTAAAATAA